>OX463838.1:18690853-18765008 GCA_949825065.1 Odontocerum albicorne
TTTTTTTGTAGCTTCGGTTCTGCTCTATTGTCTTTTGTATTAGGTTTGAGTTATATTTTCTTATATCTTCTTTTACCTTTTTTCTTACGGTTTTGCATAGTTCGGTATATTCGATTGATTGTCGTATACTATCGTCTTTTTTGAAGTCCCTTCTTTTTGTCATGAGTTGTTTTGTGTCGTCTGAAATTTTTGAGTCTCTGGGTTTTTGGGGTTTCCCCCCCACATTTAATGCGATTTCTTTTATTTCATCCATTATAGTTTCACTCCATAATTCTATATTTTCTCGGTTTCCTTCTCTCGTATGAGCTTGGAGTTTGCATTTTGTTTGGTAACGGAACTCTTCTCTTTTATTTGAGAGCAGTGCTTCAATGTTGATTTTTGCCTTATGGCTTTTAATAAGTTTATATTTCTCCATTTTTGTATTTATTTTGATGGTGCACTGTACAAGTCTGTGGTCACTTCCCGTGTTGAATCTGTTAATTACCTTACAGTCTTCAATCATTCTTTTATTATTAACCAGTATGTAGTCTATTTCGTTTAATGTGCCATTTGGCCCTCTCCACGTCCACCTTCTTTGTGATCTCTTTTTAAAGAGCGTATTTGATACGTACATTTTTTCCGCTTGCGAAAATTCTATCATTCGGTTTCCTCTTTCGTTTCTTTCCCCGTAGCCAAAATTACCCGTGCACTCTTCATCTTCTCTGGTTTGTCCAATTTTTGCGTTGAAGTCTCCCATGATAATTTTAAAGTGTTTTTCTTTTTTCCATTTAGATTCCTAAGGTCATCGTAGAATTTTTCAATTTCTTCGTCATTGTGGCTTGTTGTGGGTGCGTAGACTTGAATAATTTGGAGGTTGTATCTTTTATTAATTTTAATTGTCAGCATTGCCATTCTGTCTGATGTTGCTGTAAACCCGACAATATTCGTTTTTAGTTTCTTACTTACCATAAACCCTACTCCACTAAGTTTACCTGATTTAGTTCCTGAGTAATATAGGCTATTTCCGTTTGGTCTCTCGATGAGTTCTTCTCCCGGTCTTCTTACTTCACTTAGTCCCACAACGTCCCATTTGATCTTTGTGAGTTCTTCTTCCAGTGTAAGTAGTCGGTCTTCTCCTCTAAGCGATCTGCAGTTAAAGGTGGCTACAGACAGTTTGCATGAATGTAGTGGGTTGACTGTGTTATTTGGTATGGGATAGAATCCCCTCCGCGCATTATTTCCCCCTGACACAGATGGCGTGGTCAATACGGAGAATGAGGGTGAGGCCTGATTTTGTATAAAGACAGTAATTTTGTTTGTTTCGCCTAGTGTGATTTGTCTAGCAAAAATGTTTTGACACCTCCCACACTTGGCAAAGTAAAGGAGGTCTAGAAAGGAATTGGATTAGTACACATGTATATAAGATTTTTCCGCTCCTTTTGAAGGCTAGATGAGAGGCTAGTTTATTAGGGGAGAGAAAGAAAACAATTAATATTTTTTTTTTTTTTTTTTTTTTTTTTTTCAAGTATTGCATAAGAGATTGCATATTTGCTCGTGTTTGATTTCGTATTCTTACTTATCAAGAATTTGGAATATTAATATGTTACTTCTAGCACCGAGATATTATTTTATGGGGTGTACGTATCTACTTATTCTTATTATTTTAATTTTTTCAAGTATTGCATAAGAGATTGCATATATTGACAATTGATTTAATGTGGGCTATTTGTCTAATATTTCCGGTCCTGGGATTCGAACCCGGTATTTTTAATTTAATATGGAGATTTACATTTACTAGATAATCACTAATTGTTTATGTTAGTTTACACATGATACACTCGTACATATATTAGTTCAGTTGTATATAATTTTAAAAAGACTCATCCTGTTCGCAGCTCTTCTTTCGGTCTCTGCTTTCAGATTCAGCTTTTTCACTGTTTAACACGCCTCACTACATAATTCTTAATTGTTAAAGTTTATTCGTCGAGACCACACTAACACATTTAATATTCGCGATGTTCGTTTGTTGTGCACTGCCTGAGATAACTCGCAATACTATTTTAAATTTAACGTATTTTTGAAGTGGCCTTTTTTTGCACAGCAGAAAAAATAAAAATATGTCGCCTTTGAAAGACAAAAAAAAAAAAAACCTCAAAGGTCCAGATCTAGGTAATATGCTCGTATTTGATTTCGTATTCTTACTTATCAAGAATTTGGAATATTAATATGTTACTTCTAGCACCGAGATATTATTTTATGGGGTGTACGTATCTACTTATTCTTATTATTTTAATTTTTTCAAGTATTGCATAAGAGATTGCATATATTGACAATTGATTTAATGTGGGCTATTTGTCTAATATTTCCGGTCCTGGGATTCGAACCCGGTATTTTTAATTTAATATGGAGATTTACATTTACTAGATAATCACTAATTGTTTATGTTAGTTTACACATGATACACTCGTACATATATTAGTTCAGTTGTATATAATTTTAAAAAGACTCATCCTGTTCGCAGCTCTTCTTTCGGTCTCTGCTTTCAGATTCAGCTTTTTCACTGTTTAACACGCCTCACTACATAATTCTTAATTGTTAAAGTTTATTCGTCGAGACCACACTAACACATTTAATATTCGCGATGTTCGTTTGTTGTGCACTGCCTGAGATAACTCGCAATACTATTTTAAATTTAACGTATTTTTGAAGTGGCCTTTTTTTGCACAGCAGAAAAAATAAAAATATGTCGCCTTTGAAAGACAAAAAAAAAAAACCTCAAAGGTCCAGATCTAGGTAATATGCTCGTATTTGATTTCGTATTCTTACTTATCAAGAATTTGGAATATTAATATGTTACTTCTAGCACCGAGATATTATTTTATGGGGTGTACGTATCTACTTATTCTTATTATTTTAATTTTTTCAAGTATTGCATAAGAGATTGCATATATTGACAATTGATTTAATGTGGGCTATTTGTCTAATATTTCCGGTCCTGGGATTCGAACCCGGTATTTTTAATTTAATATGGAGATTTACATTTACTAGATAATCACTAATTGTTTATGTTAGTTTACACATGATACACTCGTACATATATTAGTTCAGTTGTATATAATTTTAAAAAGACTCATCCTGTTCGCAGCTCTTCTTTCGGTCTCTGCTTTCAGATTCATGTTTAACACGCCTCACTACATAATTCTTAATTGTTAAAGTTTATTCATCGAGACCACACTAACACATTTAATATTCGCGATGTTCGTTTGTTGTGCACTGCCTGAGATAACTCGCAATACTATTTTAAATTTAACGTATTTTTGAAGTGGCCTTTTTTTGCACAGCAGAAAAAATAAAAATATGTCGCCTTTGAAAGACAAAAAAAAAAAAAAAAAACCTCAAAGGTCCAGATCTAGGTAATATGCTCGTATTTGATTTCGTATTCTTACTTATCAAGAATTTGGAATATTAATATGTTACTTCTAGCACCGAGATATTATTTTATGGGGTGTACGTATCTACTTATTCTTATTATTTTAATTTTTTCAAGTATTGCATAAGAGATTGCATATATTGACAATTGATTTAATGTGGGCTATTTGTCTAATATTTCCGGTCCTGGGATTCGAACCCGGTATTTTTAATTTAATATGGAGATTTACATTTACTAGATAATCACTAATTGTTTATGTTAGTTTACACATGATACACTCGTACATATATTAGTTCAGTTGTATATAATTTTAAAAAGACTCATCCTGTTCGCAGCTCTTCTTTCGGTCTCTGCTTTCAGATTCAGCTTTTTCACTGTTTAACACGCCTCACTACATAATTCTTAATTGTTAAAGTTTATTCGTCGAGACCACACTAACACATTTAATATTCGCGATGTTCGTTTGTTGTGCACTGCCTGAGATAACTCGCAATACTATTTTAAATTTAACGTATTTTTGAAGTGGCCTTTTTTTGCACAGCAGAAAAAATAAAAATATGTCGCCTTTGAAAGACAAAAAAAAAAAAAACCTCAAAGGTCCAGATCTAGGTAATATGCTCGTATTTGATTTCGTATTCTTACTTATCAAGAATTTGGAATATTAATATGTTACTTCTAGCACCGAGATATTATTTTATGGGGTGTACGTATCTACTTATTCTTATTATTTTAATTTTTTCAAGTATTGCATAAGAGATTGCATATATTGACAATTGATTTAATGTGGGCTATTTGTCTAATATTTCCGGTCCTGGGATTCGAACCCGGTATTTTTAATTTAATATGGAGATTTACATTTACTAGATAATCACTAATTGTTTATGTTAGTTTACACATGATACACTCGTACATATATTAGTTCAGTTGTATATAATTTTAAAAAGACTCATCCTGTTCGCAGCTCTTCTTTCGGTCTCTGCTTTCAGATTCAGCTTTTTCACTGTTTAACACGCCTCACTACATAATTCTTAATTGTTAAAGTTTATTCGTCGAGACCACACTAACACATTTAATATTCGCGATGTTCGTTTGTTGTGCACTGCCTGAGATAACTCGCAATACTATTTTAAATTTAACGTATTTTTGAAGTGGCCTTTTTTTGCACAGCAGAAAAAATAAAAATATGTCGCCTTTGAAAGACAAAAAAAAAAAAAAAAACCTCAAAGGTCCAGATCTAGGTAATATGCTCGTATTTGATTTCGTATTCTTACTTATCAAGAATTTGGAATATTAATATGTTACTTCTAGCACCGAGATATTATTTTATGGGGTGTACGTATCTACTTATTCTTATTATTTTAATTTTTTCAAGTATTGCATAAGAGATTGCATATATTGACAATTGATTTAATGTGGGCTATTTGTCTAATATTTCCGGTCCTGGGATTCGAACCCGGTATTTTTAATTTAATATGGAGATTTACATTTACTAGATAATCACTAATTGTTTATGTTAGTTTACACATGATACACTCGTACATATATTAGTTCAGTTGTATATAATTTTAAAAAGACTCATCCTGTTCGCAGCTCTTCTTTCGGTCTCTGCTTTCAGATTCAGCTTTTTCACTGTTTAACACGCCTCACTACATAATTCTTAATTGTTAAAGTTTATTCGTCGAGACCACACTAACACATTTAATATTCGCGATGTTCGTTTGTTGTGCACTGCCTGAGATAACTCGCAATACTATTTTAAATTTAACGTATTTTTGAAGTGGCCTTTTTTTGCACAGCAGAAAAAATAAAAATATGTCGCCTTTGAAAGACAAAAAAAAAAAAAACCTCAAAGGTCCAGATCTAGGTAATATGCTCGTATTTGATTTCGTATTCTTACTTATCAAGAATTTGGAATATTAATATGTTACTTCTAGCACCGAGATATTATTTTATGGGGTGTACGTATCTACTTATTCTTATTATTTTAATTTTTTCAAGTATTGCATAAGAGATTGCATATATTGACAATTGATTTAATGTGGGCTATTTGTCTAATATTTCCGGTCCTGGGATTCGAACCCGGTATTTTTAATTTAATATGGAGATTTACATTTACTAGATAATCACTAATTGTTTATGTTAGTTTACACATGATACACTCGTACATATATTAGTTCAGTTGTATATAATTTTAAAAAGACTCATCCTGTTCGCAGCTCTTCTTTCGGTCTCTGCTTTCAGATTCAGCTTTTTCACTGTTTAACACGCCTCACTACATAATTCTTAATTGTTAAAGTTTATTCATCGAGACCACACTAACACATTTAATATTCGCGATGTTCGTTTGTTGTGCACTGCCTGAGATAACTCGCAATACTATTTTAAATTTAACGTATTTTTGAAGTGGCCTTTTTTTGCACAGCAGAAAAAATAAAAATATGTCGCCTTTGAAAGACAAAAAAAAAAAAAAACCTCAAAGGTCCAGATCTAGGTAATATGCTCGTATTTGATTTCGTATTCTTACTTATCAAGAATTTGGAATATTAATATGTTACTTCTAGCACCGAGATATTATTTTATGGGGTGTACGTATCTACTTATTCTTATTATTTTAATTTTTTCAAGTATTGCATAAGAGATTGCATATATTGACAATTGATTTAATGTGGGCTATTTGTCTAATATTTCCGGTCCTGGGATTCGAACCCGGTATTTTTAATTTAATATGGAGATTTACATTTACTAGATAATCACTAATTGTTTATGTTAGTTTACACATGATACACTCGTACATATATTAGTTCAGTTGTATATAATTTTAAAAAGACTCATCCTGTTCGCAGCTCTTCTTTCGGTCTCTGCTTTCAGATTCAGCTTTTTCACTGTTTAACACGCCTCACTACATAATTCTTAATTGTTAAAGTTTATTCGTCGAGACCACACTAACACATTTAATATTCGCGATGTTCGTTTGTTGTGCACTGCCTGAGATAACTCGCAATACTATTTTAAATTTAACGTATTTTTGAAGTGGCCTTTTTTTGCACAGCAGAAAAAATAAAAATATGTCGCCTTTGAAAGACAAAAAAAAAAAAAACCTCAAAGGTCCAGATCTAGGTAATATGCTCGTATTTGATTTCGTATTCTTACTTATCAAGAATTTGGAATATTAATATGTTACTTCTAGCACCGAGATATTATTTTATGGGGTGTACGTATCTACTTATTCTTATTATTTTAATTTTTTCAAGTATTACATAAGAGATTGCATATATTGACAATTGATTTAATGTGGGCTATTTGTCTAATATTTCCGGTCCTGGGATTCGAACCCGGTATTTTTAATTTAATATGGAGATTTACATTTACTAGATAATCACTAATTGTTTATGTTAGTTTACACATGATACACTCGTACATATATTAGTTCAGTTGTATATAATTTTAAAAAGACTCATCCTGTTCGCAGCTCTTCTTTCGGTCTCTGCTTTCAGATTCAGCTTTTTCACTGTTTAACACGCCTCACTACATAATTCTTAATTGTTAAAGTTTATTCGTCGAGACCACACTAACACATTTAATATTCGCGATGTTCGTTTGTTGTGCACTGCCTGAGATAACTCGCAATACTATTTTAAATTTAACGTATTTTTGAAGTGGCCTTTTTTTGCACAGCAGAAAAAATAAAAATATGTCGCCTTTGAAAGACAAAAAAAAAAAAAACCTCAAAGGTCCAGATCTAGGTAATATGCTCGTATTTGATTTCGTATTCTTACTTATCAAGAATTTGGAATATTAATATGTTACTTCTAGCACCGAGATATTATTTTATGGGGTGTACGTATCTACTTATTCTTATTATTTTAATTTTTTCAAGTATTGCATAAGAGATTGCATATATTGACAATTGATTTAATGTGGGCTATTTGTCTAATATTTCCGGTCCTGGGATTCGAACCCGGTATTTTTAATTTAATATGGAGATTTACATTTACTAGATAATCACTAATTGTTTATGTTAGTTTACACATGATACACTCGTACATATATTAGTTCAGTTGTATATAATTTTAAAAAGACTCATCCTGTTCGCAGCTCTTCTTTCGGTCTCTGCTTTCAGATTCAGCTTTTTCACTGTTTAACACGCCTCACTACATAATTCTTAATTGTTAAAGTTTATTCATCGAGACCACACTAACACATTTAATATTCGCGATGTTCGTTTGTTGTGCACTGCCTGAGATAACTCGCAATACTATTTTAAATTTAACGTATTTTTGAAGTGGCCTTTTTTTGCACAGCAGAAAAAATAAAAATATGTCGCCTTTGAAAGACAAAAAAAAAAAAAAAACCTCAAAGGTCCAGATCTAGGTAATATGCTCGTATTTGATTTCGTATTCTTACTTATCAAGAATTTGGAATATTAATATGTTACTTCTAGCACCGAGATATTATTTTATGGGGTGTACGTATCTACTTATTCTTATTATTTTAATTTTTTCAAGTATTGCATAAGAGATTGCATATATTGACAATTGATTTAATGTGGGCTATTTGTCTAATATTTCCGGTCCTGGGATTCGAACCCGGTATTTTTAATTTAATATGGAGATTTACATTTACTAGATAATCACTAATTGTTTATGTTAGTTTACACATGATACACTCGTACATATATTAGTTCAGTTGTATATAATTTTAAAAAGACTCATCCTGTTCGCAGCTCTTCTTTCGGTCTCTGCTTTCAGATTCAGCTTTTTCACTGTTTAACACGCCTCACTACATAATTCTTAATTGTTAAAGTTTATTCGTCGAGACCACACTAACACATTTAATATTCGCGATGTTCGTTTGTTGTGCACTGCCTGAGATAACTCGCAATACTATTTTAAATTTAACGTATTTTTGAAGTGGCCTTTTTTTGCACAGCAGAAAAAATAAAAATATGTCGCCTTTGAAAGACAAAAAAAAAAAAAACCTCAAAGGTCCAGATCTAGGTAATATGCTCGTATTTGATTTCGTATTCTTACTTATCAAGAATTTGGAATATTAATATGTTACTTCTAGCACCGAGATATTATTTTATGGGGTGTACGTATCTACTTATTCTTATTATTTTAATTTTTTCAAGTATTGCATAAGAGATTGCATATATTGACAATTGATTTAATGTGGGCTATTTGTCTAATATTTCCGGTCCTGGGATTCGAACCCGGTATTTTTAATTTAATATGGAGATTTACATTTACTAGATAATCACTAATTGTTTATGTTAGTTTACACATGATACACTCGTACATATATTAGTTCAGTTGTATATAATTTTAAAAAGACTCATCCTGTTCGCAGCTCTTCTTTCGGTCTCTGCTTTCAGATTCAGCTTTTTCACTGTTTAACACGCCTCACTACATAATTCTTAATTGTTAAAGTTTATTCATCGAGACCACACTAACACATTTAATATTCGCGATGTTCGTTTGTTGTGCACTGCCTGAGATAACTCGCAATACTATTTTAAATTTAACGTATTTTTGAAGTGGCCTTTTTTTGCACAGCAGAAAAAATAAAAATATGTCGCCTTTGAAAGACAAAAAAAAAAAAAAAAAACCTCAAAGGTCCAGATCTAGGTAATATGCTCGTATTTGATTTCGTATTCTTACTTATCAAGAATTTGGAATATTAATATGTTACTTCTAGCACCGAGATATTATTTTATGGGGTGTACGTATCTACTTATTCTTATTATTTTAATTTTTTCAAGTATTGCATAAGAGATTGCATATATTGACAATTGATTTAATGTGGGCTATTTGTCTAATATTTCCGGTCCTGGGATTCGAACCCGGTATTTTTAATTTAATATGGAGATTTACATTTACTAGATAATCACTAATTGTTTATGTTAGTTTACACATGATACACTCGTACATATATTAGTTCAGTTGTATATAATTTTAAAAAGACTCATCCTGTTCGCAGCTCTTCTTTCGGTCTCTGCTTTCAGATTCAGCTTTTTCACTGTTTAACACGCCTCACTACATAATTCTTAATTGTTAAAGTTTATTCGTCGAGACCACACTAACACATTTAATATTCGCGATGTTCGTTTGTTGTGCACTGCCTGAGATAACTCGCAATACTATTTTAAATTTAACGTATTTTTGAAGTGGCCTTTTTTTGCACAGCAGAAAAAATAAAAATATGTCGCCTTTGAATGACAAAAAAAAACCTCAAAGGTCCAGATCTAGGTAATATGCTCGTATTTGATTTCGTATTCTTACTTATATATATATATATATATATATATATATATATATATATATATATATATATATATATATATATATATATATATATATATATATATATATATATATATATATATATATATATATATATATATATATATATATATATATATATATATATATATATATATATATATATATATATATATATATATATATATATATATATATATATATATATATATATATATATATATATATATATATATATATATATATATATATATATATATATATATATATATATATATATATATATATATATATATATATATATATATATATATATATATATATATACTTTTCACTCTACTAGTAATATGTTATATTATACTCGTAAAATACTAACTTTGTTTCCACTGTTGAAATATTGTACACGTTAACTTTTATTGTTTACGTAATTTTTATTTTAGACAAAAGCACAGTTGAAATAAAAGAGACTTAAGATTAATTATTTATATAATCTATTTGTAAATGTTTTACACCAATAGAAACAGGTTATTGAAGACAGATTTGTATTTTTCTATCATCCTATCAAAGTAGGTTTAAGAAAAAATACCAAAATAATATAAACACCAACTATGGAAGGATATTTTTTTCTTTTCCTTTAAAACATAAATTTTAGATATGTTGGGATATGATTATAATACCAACAGATATATCTGCAATAATATCATGTTATTATAACAAAAAAATTACCGTCTGAGATATTAATAAATTTTATTTGACTTTTCTTGTTTTGAATCGAGACTGATGCATTGTCAGGGCATTCCACGCCGTCCTACCCGACACCACTGCATTTACACCAGCCGAATCTAAGACTTCTGAATAGGTTTTCCGCACACCTGATAATCTTATTCTCGAGGTTTTCGCTGCTCTTCTTCTATATTCACAAAATAAACAAATTACGTATGGCTTTTTCTATTTATTTTTATGCAACAAAGACAAATCTTTGAAGGTCAAGTTGAAATAAGAATGTGAATAATCAAGATATTTGAATATAAATTTTAACGGAGTAATATTTCTAGAAAATACTCGAAAACTTTAAATTTTCAATAATTTATTTATGTTAATAATAAAAATAAATATAAATACGCCAGGAAGTTATAGAATTTTATATCCTCTTCTACTGAAAAATCTCAGAATTTATATGCTGTGAATTACATCTTAAGTTATTTCCTTAGAAATATTATTCTCGAAAAAGACAGTACTCGTACAAAGAAAAAAAAACCTTTGACATGTCTCTTCCTTTGAATAAATATATAAAACGTCTTCAAAATAAATTCTTTGAAAACTGTTTTAAATATGTTTGAACATTTTCTTTAGGAAAATGAGCTTAATTCATTCAATATCAAATTGTATAAACATATTTAACCATGAAAATTGAAGGTAAACATTAAAATTAAATGTCCTCTTTTTGTTTTCATTTATTTTTATCTTAAAATTCTATTTTTTTTATACCAAAAACCTATGAAAAATGATAACGCTCTTCGAGAGAACTAAGTTAAGAGTGAGCTGCCGAACACCTGTTTAAAAATGAAGCATTGACCCACTACTACGTATCTGATATATTGTATACAAGAATATTTAGCTTCCGTAAAAGCGAATAACATTTTACGTCATTCAATTTAAAAATAAATAAGTAATACTCTAAAATCATTTGACAATATCCACATTCGTAAATTATTTTTAATTTGAACAAAATTAACGAAAACGAAAGTGAATTGAAGTATAATTTATAGGTTTCCTTAAATGAGCATCTTCAGATAATAACCCATAAGATTTACTAAAGAAATTTGCTAAGAATCATCAGTCGAGAATCGTTTGATATTTATTTTTTAAATTTGTCCTATCATCAAATTGTCTCCCAATAAATGCTTAATAAATTAACTTATTTATTCTAACAACGTTACACAATCGATAAGAGCCTCTCCACAGCTCTCGCAAATAACACAGACACGTTTTTAATTAGGGAAAAATAGAGATCTTTTTATTTGTTTGCGATGTTTTTCAATTTATTACGCAATCTATGCCTTCATACATAAAGATGGCTCGTGATCTGCATAGATATCTAAAGGTCTACCACCTAATGGGGTTTCTTTTTATATAAATTTTGTATTATTTTGCCCTTTTTTTACTTTCGAAATTCTCCCAAAAATAGAAGCAGTCCTCGCTATCCGCAAATTTTCCATTTTATATTCTCATATTTTCCCACTCAGAATTATTGCCCAAAAATATTCTCCATTTCTAAATCAAAAACCACAAAATCTTTTCTCTTAGTAATTAAAGCATTCAAAAGAAAAACAAGAGAGAGGAAATTTGTGATTTTTTTTTTTAACTCGCTTTTTCGTAATATTTCCTTCAAAATACTATTGACCTTTACTTGTATCAATTGCTATTATATGCATTTTTATATTTATTCAAAGATATTTGAATAAAAATAATTAGTATATCTGGTATTAGTGAGTAGCGCATTATTGAGTGCTCAATAGTTTTATGGTGAAGAGTCTAACCCTTCATATTCTGCCTGCTGATGAGACAATACCTACAATGGACCATATGAAAGCGTTTAACACGTTCACTGCGTCGAACACGGCTCCCGTGTCCATACAAATATTTTGTATGGACACGAGAATCCTTGAATGTTTAGTGCACTCATAAACGTCTCCCGATAAGGATTCGTCGCCGGTTTCATGTGGTTTGAAGACACAAAGGAATACACTTGCATATGATGTTTCAATAGAAAGTAGAATTTGATTTTTAACAAAGTTATGGGTTTTCAAAAATTCGCGAATTTTTAGCATCTCTGTATGACATTAAGTATTTTATACGCAGTGAACGTGTTAATCACCTACACACCGATGTGCGTAGATCAATAGGGAATCTTCTCAGATGGAATATTCAATCAATATCACAACTGATGGTTTGCCCATTGTGTCTCATTAACTGCTCAAAATAAAACTTGCAGAAGGAATGCTCCAAAGCCATCACAGTTGCATCATTCTGGACTTATAGGATATAGATCTAGTATTATTGACACGATCCGAACGGATTTAACACTCAATTGTAAGTCTATAAGCTCATATCCTGAAATACGGGTATGATCGTTGGATATGTACCACAAGGTATTGGTGGACAGAGTCGCTGACTTTGTGTGGGGCGCCTGAGGACTGGAAACAGGTGACTCAAGAGGGTGGAGGATGGAGAGCCATCTGTTCTCGTACTGATAGCGTCTCAACGACTAGATATGTGAGAAACAATCAGCGTGCTGCGAACATTCATCAGCATTGCCAGGCGACTCAACGGGATTCACGTGTCTGTGATATCAGCGGGAGGAAATGCACACCTAGGATCGGGTTATTTTCTCACAGAAGATTACATGATTGACGTAGAAGGGCAGCTCAAGATTGACGTTTGACTGGCGAGAGAATCCTTGACTACGAGGTCCAACAACGAAGACCACAATGGTACAGTCAAAAATGAAAACAACTGAAATGAGGTATCTCCGTGGATTATCGGAAATTACATTAAGACACATATGTACGAGTGTACTCGTATATAGTATACACCTAAAACTTTGGATTAAACCCCTGACTATCTAGGTTGAAAGAGCCTAGCATCCCCAACTCTAATGAAAAAGGGTTAATGAAAATGGAAATGAATTTTGATATATATTATAACGGAGTTTAAATTGGAAAAAAGATTCTGTTGGTGGCATTTTTTTTTCAGATTACATTTTAACAGTTTAATTAAAACGACGGTTGCTGTAGAATTACCGAAATTTCCTTTGCCAAGGGGACCATGGTTTGGTAAGCAAACTGAGATGTGGCATTAAATGTACAATATTCCACCTGTTTTGCCTAAAATTTTTATCCTCTCTATGCATGTCTGTAGTGAGGACCAGACAGTTAAACACGTGATGAAAAACTGCCTCCTCGAATCGTTTTTGAGAAGCCTTGACAAGATCCATCTGTTGCGACATGTTGGAAAACCCAGACAAGACCTCGCACAAAATATATTTTTTTACATATTTGCCTTATTTATCCCATACATCAGTAAATAAAATACAAAAGTTAATATTTATCGTATCTACGTTGATTTTTTAAAATAAAACTGAGACTCAAATCTAGTAATTTTAATTAAAAAACTGCGCCTAATGAAAATAATAAATATTTAATACCATTTACGATTGCTTCAAAGGAAATCGGTAAAATATATGAATAACAATCTATGGAAAGAAAGTACATTTTTATTTATGATCGTAATAAAGTAGGAGCAATTCTAATGAAATTTTATTTCTCCTACCGATCTTTACGATCCTTGATGGCACAATAAGACGTTTTAGTTTAACGATCTTCGTAACATGAAGGAGAAGAAAAGGAAAAGTAAATCAAGCAAGCGAGTAGCTACTGTTCTGGACATAATATCAGAAACTTGATAAAATTCAATATATTATAATAAGAAAACACTTTTCTTCTTAAAAAAATTTAACAATATTTTTTTAACTTCCGTGGCCAAGTTTCAATCATTAACATGAACTTGTGTTTCAACCGAAAGTTTCTGGATCTTTTCCCGATGGTTATAAAAAATAATGCACAACACTCCAGATTTTTTTTAAATATTTTTGAAGACCTCTGTGGCCTAGTTGGTAAAACATTTGGATTTAAGGTTTGATTCCCATTCCAGGTAAAGAGTTCGTCTGGTAACAATACTTGTACTTGCCTAGTAAGTTTGAGAGGTTGTTGCCTCTTCACGCGCGAAAGTGTTCCCAGCACGTGCAATTACGAACAAAAAAATTGCATGTCTACTCCTGTGGTTCTAAATTATAATTTGAATATGTTGAAGAGTAGCATATTTTTGTTGCTCAGAAGAAATAGCGACTGAACAATGAGTCTCTGCCGGATTGTATAATATATAAATATTTGTATGCAAAAAGTATTCAAGTCGTAAAGTTTTTTTTTATTTACCTCAAATCTCATAAAAATATCAATCCAGTAATATTTGTATATCCTAATTTAATGTCGTGAAACAAAATGTTATTACACACAAGGCAATAAAATTGAAGCCATGTTTCCTTAAATATCTCATAACTGCTGAAATGTATAAATCTTTTATCATGTATGCATTCATATACAAGTAAAGATAACTTAAGTAGAATTTGATTACCAAGTAACAGAGAAACGCAAACATGAATGGTCTTCAACTAAGCACTTCATAAGCGACCTCTCCAGATGCACTGTTTCAATCATTCTAATTCAACTGGCGCACTTCGGCGCGCGATGAGGCACAAAAGCACTTTTCGCGACTTACGAGTACGCGTTCCTCTTGTAACGAACCAGAATCATTCCGCCTGAAGAGAGCTTCGAGATAGTAGGTATGCATACATGTCGAGGGGATAATTAATATTAGTGAAATAACAAAGTAATTTGCTATAAAAATTCTAATATGGAGTTGCACAAAGTTAAAACTAAAACAGTTTGATGAATATATATATATATAATTTAAATACATCTTAATGTCTTCAATGATAAGCAATTTTTAAATTCGATAAATATTTCAAGTAAATATAAAACATTAAAAGACTGCAAGAAATATTATAAAGCAGCCTTAACATATACTTAACTGTTCGTAAAAAATGTGATTTATGTGAAAAGTGCTAATCTCGGTATGCTAGTCACTTTTGGGTTTTCGAATAAAAAAAGTTTTACAAGATATGATATATTGGTTGTGGCAACCCAGAAAAACAATATAATCATTTAATTTCTTTCTCAGATTCACACATCATCATTATCAATCATAAAACAATATAAAATCAGTTGTTTTTACGTCACTATGTAAGATGAAATGTTGTCATATTTAGTTACGGTCTAATGTTTTTTACTATTTATTAATGATTATTAATATTTATTCATAGTTCAAATGTTTTTTTTTCAAAATATTTCTAAGCTTTCACTTCTTAATATAATTAAGAGTAATGAATTTACTATTCATCATTATAATATAAATATTAAAACGAGAAAGCACTTCATAATGAGTGTGATAAAGATAAAATGGCAATTTATATAGCGCCGTTTAGACAGCATCTCATCAAGTTTGGTTTGCTTTTTCTAACATTTATAATAAAAATAGTCAAATATTCACGTGTCATTCTCATTTATTTTGTACTTTAGCTTTTTTGGTTTGTTAATAATTTATAATGTAAAGCTTTTCGAAACGCCATTACGTTAGCAAATTCTTTTTGATGGTGAAACTACATTTTTATTTCATATTATTATAATATACAATCGTCAATATTTTATAAACAGTTTTTGCAACTTTTGCATTTTTACTAAATAAAAATATTATCATTATAGATAGATAGGCATCATCATAATAATTATTTAAACACAAGATATTTTCATTAATAAATACTGTTATAAAGCTTTTGAGTATTACATTTCCAACACTAGTTTTTTTTTCATTTTGACGTATTTGCACATGTTCAAAAAATTAAGAAGTCTTTCAATTACTCATTCACAAGAAGTAATGAAACCTCTCTTTTCAATGAACCGATGTAAAAGCTACTCTTATTTTCAAAATTTAATTGGTAGTATTGTATTTGCAAACTTTTAACACATTGCAGCCCTTAAATATTTTTTCATAACTTAACTGTTGCAATAATCGTTATGATTTACACCACAAAGAATGTTTCTATTTTCTTTTCAAGAAAATAAGTTTTTTCACAAATGATTTCTAAACCAAACTCGTGTTTGTAAATATGCAATTTGTAAAAGTATACAATAACCCACCAAGTGACGAAACGAAGTTTATACAAAACGTCAATATAAATTGTTGATTTCTACAGACAGCATACGATTCTATAATTGCCTTTTGACCACAAAGAATCTCTTATTAACTGATATCACCGCAGACAATTTTCTTTTATTAAAATAGGTTTTTTTATATTTGTATGAATTGAGTACGAAAATCGTTTGGAAAATAAAACACGTCGCATAAATTGGAATCACCATTCGAATCGTGAATCCTGTCTCATTCCTGTCAATCTCTATCGGTCTCTTCGGCTTCCACATAGTCAGCTTCCTGTCTATTTTCACACAACCAGTCTATCTGCTTAATTGATAAGTTTCTCACGGGACGTAATAATCTTCTATCTTCAGTGCTGGTATCTAAATATTCACGAGGAATTTCAGTTTTCATGTTGTAAATTAAACTTATTCCGATACTTTAGTTTTCAATACTTTATGGTTTTGTACAACGTTAAAAAATTATATTTAAAAGAAAAAAGTATTTACAAAAAATAAGAGATATTTAAGACAAGCTCATGTGGTTTTACATTTGCTTTTATCAAAAACTATTAACCCATAGGCTGCAAATACCCTTTTAATCCTTATTAAATGCATTTTTATGCATTTGTCTCAGTCTTCAAACGACTGTTATATTAACATTAATTTCCATTATTTTATTTATAAATTATAAATATTGAAAATAAAATTTTCAATTATAATTTGTTGAATTTCGTTTAGTTTCATTGTTCTGATTTTAAGAAATTTGTTTCAATAGTGAAATAAATAGAATTTTATTTTTAGTTAATATATTTGTATTATACTCGTACAATAAATGATATGTAAAATAACGTAATACGGAAGGTTTCTTTAACAAACGAAATTTTACTCGTTTGTACATGAAACTTTCCGCACAATTTACATTTCAAATAAAAGTAATCTAATACTACGAGTATCAAAAGAACATCGCGCATTTAAACCATCTTCACCTACTCAATTTGACAAACTAAAATACTATAAAAGTAAATTAAAGCATCAAAAGAAGACTTCACTGTAACTTTGGTGGCAAGAAGCCGTGTTCGTTATGAGAACGTAGGCTTATAATAATTACAATATTGTATATTACTGATAGAAACATGCATTTATCGGTCGATAAATGTATCCATCATGATAAATAGGATTTTTCGAAAGCCCTGTAGTTTTCTACATATTTTTCTTGCATAGTACTTCAGAATAACAATTTCATTTGGTATGCAAAGAAGTATCTTTTTGTGTTGTATTATAGATTATATTAGAACATTTGGGCACTACACAGTACTTATATATAATGCACTTCTTTCAATAAAAACCTTAAAAAAACGGATACGAAATCGTACGCGGTTTTTTAAACTAATAATGCTGTCAAATTTTGTCGAGTGTACTTTGTGTTTCGATGGGTATTTAAAATTTGATTTTTTATACCGATTTTACAAAGTTGTTACTTGACAAAATAACACTCCATGCCTTAACAATCAAATTAGAGAAAAGCAAACCTTCTAAATATGGTTTCCATCCTACAGCGACAATTATTCTAAAATTTAGAGGATGTTTTTTTTTCATTGCCAGTTGATAAATCACATCAGTTGATCATCTGGACATTTG
This sequence comes from Odontocerum albicorne, assembly GCA_949825065.1. Taxonomy (NCBI): domain Eukaryota; kingdom Metazoa; phylum Arthropoda; class Insecta; order Trichoptera; family Odontoceridae; genus Odontocerum; species Odontocerum albicorne. The sequence continues at coordinate 18,708,994 of OX463838.1, forward strand.
AAAAATCTCCATTGCAAAACGTTCACGGGAACCGAAGGGGTTTCCATAGAAGGGTTGCTTTTGTTCTGTAAAATACTGGTAGAAGTTGAGTGATCGATTTGATGTAAATATTTCTTCTTTTGTTGAGTGGCTTCCATTTCCCCTTTGATGAAGTACGTTAATACTACTTGATGGTTTCATAAAGTGTTAGGGCTTAGAGTTTAAGTGCTCTGTGATTCAAAAGTTCGACAATAAGCTGCTCCGAAAAATTTTAATGAAACCTTTTTTTACGTTGTTAAAATGCTTTAAACAATTTAATGTTAGAGTATGAAACAAAATTTATGTTATTATCAATTAAATTAAATATTGTATGTTTGTGTACGTTTTTTCATGATTCTGTAATAAAAATTATACTAGCTACGGTAAAGAAGGGCAAGGACAAAAGACAAGAGCAGTGATTTTTATAATATCGAATCTTCAATATTCAAAAATATGCAACAAGGTGGCTCTTACACAGTGAGGAGCTTTCGAAGATATCACATATGCATGTGCATGAATGGGTGTTGCGAATGAAGAGTGTGTGTTGAGGGGTTGTTGGATATGAATGACTTAAATGTGGTTGGAATTATGAGTATGATAGCTTAAGATTAAAGTTTATGTAAGGATGTGAATGCAGAGTGTGGATGTTTCAGCTGAATATTGAAGTATTTAGGATATATATATATATATATATATATATATATATATATATATATATATATATATATATATATATATATATATATATATATATATATATATATATATATATATATATACCGCGTAACGCCATAGTTGCATTCCATCAGCAACACTACCAATAGTCCTACTCCTAGCGTCCACGAGTGGCCTCTTAAGCCCCGCGAGCCCTGGGCAATGTGGTCACTGGCATATTACCATCAGTGCCATAGCAGATAGGAGAGGATGAATGTGCGAGTGTCCGGCGCCATAAAACCGGACCCCCCCGGCTAAGGGAGGGTGACCCCTACAGAAACACCTATCAGGGAAGGCAACGGGAAACCACCCTGATTATCATTCCCAGGATATCACTATGGAGAGAAGGCAAACGTCTTGGCTGCGAAATATAAGAGACTGGACCGGAATGAGACGTGTGGAGGAGCTGTTCCGGGTCGCGCAAGACAGAGAAGCCTTCGCCAGAGTGATTGCCAACGTCGGGGGGACCTGACAGGGCACATCAAGAAGAAGATATATATATATATATATATATATATATATATATATATATATATATATATATATATATATATATATATATATATATATATATATATATATATATATATATATATATATATATATATATATATATATATATATATATATATATATATATATATATATAACGCCGTCAAGAGAGCTGATTCTCCTCGAAGACAGTCTAACTCAAGATTCGAACCAACTATTACTGACAGATCAAGAGATAACAAAAAAAATTGAGTGTAAGGATGGAAGGTGGTGGCTGCGCCCATTAAATGAGGAATATTCAAGTAGCTGCATATGATAAGAAAACAGCATTGGTAAGAAAACCGCAAAAACCTTGCCAAAGGAAGACGAACTACAAAGATTTTTTTGTAGAACTTTTTAAAAAACTTTGAGAAAAGGAAAATGTTAACTGTAATGACACGAGTTTTAGTTTTTTTATGAATAATTTACTATTCCACCATGTTTTGATACTACTTAATATTTTAGAACAATTAAATAATAAATGATTAATTTATTATTACGCAATATTTACATTACTGTTGAAACAACAAAATGAATAAGTTATAACTACCAAAAATACAATATTATCGACTAAAACAAAGCAAGAAATAAACTACAAATATAATGAAATATGGTGCACAGCATCTGAAATATCAAAAAAACCAAAAAAACTAATAAATTGGAATAATAGTTCCGTTAAGTACTCGTATCTAAGTCACTCCGAGGTAGCGTTCGTTTCATTGCAAAATACTCGTATATCAAAGAGGCTCTCGCAGACTTTAATGTACACTGACATAGAAGCCTTGCACGCTAATCATCTATAAATTCTCTTTATATCACTATTGTCTTCAGGGTTCAATTTTAATTTCCTATAGTAAGTTAAAAAATATATATTCCATCTTGAACTCGAATACTATTCGTACTTTCATAATAAAATTTGAATTTTCTCTTTTGGTAAGAATTAACAAAAATGTTTGTAAAATATATATTCCCCTCTATTGGTTGGTTCCTTTATTGGCCTGGTATGCTAACGTTTATTTATAAAATGTTTATTCCTTTGGCAACTGATAATGGATCCGCTCCTATTATCAAGCACCCACGGGCGCAAGCACAATAAAGCACCGTGTTTGGCATTTTCCCGCTCCTACCCTCCGGAATCCGTCGAGCCTTGCTCCCAAATAATGTATGATTCCACATTGAAAATCCCGCTCTGTGGTATACTGACAAATGGAGCCGCTCAAATTTGACGCGCTAAATTTCAAGCGAGTTTTATCTCTATCGATACTGCAATAAACTGAAGTTGAACATGTTCATTTATTACGTAGCTTAATGACTTTTTTCAATTTATTCGCCTCGTGGTATTTTTATAAACATAATAAAATAAATATATTTCTAATATATCAATCAACAAATACATACGAGTATATTATAATTTGAACAGCACTGATTACGGTAGTTACATTCATTTATAAAGCTATCGATTTAAAACCACAAATAATGTACTTGTTGCTGAAATTACATTTCATGCAAATTAATCAGAAAAAAATACTTTCACTTCAAATTGACTGCTTCTATTTTACTTTTTGATTTCCTTTGATCCCGTCAATTGCTTGAGGATAGACAAGTCCATAAAAAAATTCTCGGTTTTCCCTACTTCCATTTGAATGTTTTTAATTCGTGTCAGTTTTCGACTTACACTAACTGCCCAAAGACGAAACACGAACTGCCCAAAGACACTCCTCCTTCAGTGATGAAATATATGAGTGTGAAAATAATGTAGCGATGACGGGCTAAAGTTCCAAAGTCAACTTCATTTGACGCCACTACATCGGAGTAGCCAATCGGTCTGACGATGAACCGATGTAAGGCTGAGTGGAAATCTCGTTGAAAATTATTGACTCGATTATCCACACAATACCATAAAATATAATCTACGGATTGATCCAGGTGGTTGCAAAAATTACAACAGAGTAACGAGACAATATTGAAGCTAAAAGTTTGTCATTAATGCTCCTTATTAAAAATACTGGAGTTTTTATTATCTTCCAGAAATAAATCGGGTCGGTCATTTACGGGAAGCTGGGGTGTGACCAGGAAAACAATTAATATATGTCGTCCCACGGTGGATAATGACCTATATCATTTACAAAAGAGTCGCAATTTCCAAATCTCTATTGGCACTGTTTTGTTCCTGAAACATATTCCTTAGGCCTCGGCCACACAGAAGGAGCCTCGCTTGATGCTTAGAGCTACGATACGATATATAGAGTTAGGTGACATATCCTAGCGAACCAAAGCACCGCATACTATCGCAATGGCCACAAAGCACGCTTCGCGCCACACTAAATGACGATTAGTCACCGAGTGAATCTCCTGGCGAACAGACATATTGGTTAATTTTATTGTGTCACCGTGATTTTACAAGATGGCGGAAGTTTTAATAACAGCTGTGTATAAAAGGGAGCCGTGGTGGAACACATCGAACAAATTATACAAAAATGTACCCGTAGTAAAATCACTTTGGAATGAAGTTGCGCAGGAAGTAAATAAAGCTAGAAAGTTATAATGAAATTGGTTAGTTTGGAGAATGGCACTGTGCGTTGACTCAACCGCTCCCAACTGTCAATGAATTTGTGCGTAGCACTTTGGTGTGCCCATGCATGAAGTCACCTAGTATATGAGTCACGTAAAACCTAGCTTAGCACCTAACGAAGCACTTTGGTGTGGCCTCGGCCTTACGGATTATGTCCAGTCTAGTCACCCTAGTGGTATAATTTATCGTATCTTTCTATTTACGACAACCAATTGGACCCATTTTTTTTAAATAACAAACTAGTTCTGAGTGGGCCATGGAATGGTTATTTGATGCAACACGTATTTCAAAATCTTTTCTGTTTTACTATCTTTCGAATACATGCCTCTAAGATAACAATAATTTTCAATTTGGTCTTATCTTCCATTGCTACCCACACTTTTCAAATTTCTATATGATTCTTATTTACGACAAATGTCTTTTTTTAATTAATTACATAGATAATATCTTTTATCTTGAATTTAACAATGCCCATACATTTTTTGTACCAACACTACTAAATTAACTAATATTTCACCACCATAACTATGTAGTGTATGATATATTAAATGAAGCATGTATGATCAAATCTAAAAAAAATTAATACATATGTACTCGTACATACTTTCATACCGTCATGCAATTTTTCCATTACAGTAGATAGAGAGAACCAGGTGCCACACTTTCCTATTTCGATACACATCTATTAATACATCTTCCCATATTACTACATCTCTATCATAACTCGTTCTCTTACACTCCTTAGTTTTCTCCGACTTTTAACGTTTCTTTTGTTGTATACAGTACAACCTGGAGAGCTTATTGCCATGTAGCAATATTTTCCAACCAACCAGAAATATGTTAAAGAGGCCTTAAGTGAAAACCAAACCGGAATCCTTTTTGAAAAAATCTGGCTTCCAACGAGAATGGAACCCGCAACCCCGGCTGGAAGACAAACAACTTACCAACAAGGACATATAGGTTGTCATTTATATCATTCACTTGATCCGATTAAATTTAGTATTTTATTTTGGTCTTCTACCTCCACGCCTTCCACTCCCATTTGCACTATATATTTGTTTTCTTAGTCTTTCTTCATTCATTCCTTGTCAAACCATCTCAAAGTGATTTTATTAATTGAACTCGACATATTAGCCTTATATTTATATTCATCTCTAATGATTTAATTTTTTCAATCAACGTAAACAACAAACCTACTTAATTTATATGGTCACGATTAATCTAATAAGTTTGCCATTTACTTCGTTTTAATTAAAAATGTCCCATAGTTTTATTATTTTTACTCGATCGTTCAATTTTTCAAAATATACGAATGCACATATCCTTTTATTCATTTTCGCTCAACAATATTTTCCAAACAAGATAAAAAAGATAAATCTTTGAATAAAAATTCAATGGGAGACTTAAGACTATTTGCAATCATTGATACTGTAAGTAAAAATATAAATATTTCAATCAAAATGAAAGCAACTGTTGAAAAACGCTTCAGTTCAGTTCACTGATTCTACACGCCAGATCTTGAAAGCCTGCGAATACATCCTCTTAACAGAATGTGCAAATCAGTCAATATGAACTCTTAACCAATTTCTCTTTCTGATCAGTTCCACGTTGCTCTACGAAAAGGGATATACCATTTCAGTCCTGTTTAAAAGCAGCGACGCACAGGGATTCCAGGACATTATCCGACCGTGGTCGAGTAAGCCCACATGTGACACAACTTCTTTTAAATTCTTGAATTTATTTCCAATTTGAAGGAATCTTAAGAAAATAATTATATTTTATATTTGTGAGATTTCAAAAGAAGGAAAAGTACAAGATAAATCGTAGGAGATGAAATATATGTGTTAACATAGGAAAATCTGGCGCTCTGTCCTCTCTGCCTACCCCAACAGGGAAACGGCATGATGGTATGGATTTGTATGTATAATAATTATACTTTACTTTTCTTACGAAAAGACAAACAAAAATCGAAAGTCTTTTAAATAGATGTTTTGAAAATTTTTTTTCCTTTCGTAAATGCAAAAAACCAGGAAAAAATTTGTTTTGAAGTATTTCCTCCTCATATTCCACTACATATAGTTAATATTGTTGACTGACTATTTTTATAATATTTCAATGGAAATGAATGCTCTTTTTCTATTATTATTATTTGAAATTATTTAACATTTTTTTCAAAATATTTATCCATTTACGAACAGACGAAATGTAAATGTTCATATTTTTGTTTTTACCAATACAACTTTGCAAAGCAAATTGAAACGCACATAAATGATACGTTATGTAAATTTCGAATAAAAAAATGAAGCCGTGGTTCAATTATAATTTCAAATTATCTTTTTTATCCCCAGTACAATTACTAATAATCGAAACAGTATTATTTTTTATTTAATTGGAAATGTTTAGCCTTGAGCTATTGTTTAAATGGCTTTAAAGATTTTTTTTATTTAAAAACATAATTGAGTTCGTTACTTTTTTTAAAGAAAAAAGATTGTTTAATTTTTTTTTCACTTTTTCCACAAAATAAACTGTGACTATTAAATTCATGGATATCCAAAGACATTAAACATTTAAAGACCTTTCTTGGATTCTGTGAAGTGATTTGGTGAATTATTAAACAAAACGATTTAGAGAGTAGATCATCTTTGTAACCTTCAATTTTCGATATTAGATCATAAATATTTGGAAAATCCAAGAACTGTTTCGTGAGGATTCAGTCTATATCTAATATGTGAACCATAAATTTAGCGTAGTTTAAGGAATGTTTTGAAATATTTGTTTATATTTTTATAATAAGTTGAATAACTTTCTAGAAAATCAAAGTTATTTGCTTATTGTATTATATAACACGGTCTCAAAATTAGATCGAAACTTGGACATGACAAAAAAGTCTTGAAATTAAGATAAAACCCATATAAATTAGAGCGTTGCGTAGAATATCTAGAAAAACAATATATTACAGAAAAATGAAGACATTAAGAAATAATACAAATTTAAGGAAGATGCAGCGCTTAAGATAAAGAAAGGTGTATTGAAGAGGTTCGGGCACGTAGAGAGAATGAATGATTATATTGTATGGTATTACACTTTCGTTGTATACAGCACAACCTGGTGGCCTTATTGCCATGTGGCAATATCTTCCAACCAACCAGAAATATGTTAAAGAGGCCTTAAGTGAAAACCAAACACGAATCTTTTTTTTTTAATCTGAGTTTCAACGAGAATCAAATCGAAGTCTCCGGATTTGTTAATGATGAAATATTCACATAAATAAGAAGTTTGGCAAAATGATTTACAAAAATTATCTATTCGAGTAGAATGACAGGTGGAAGAAATTTTCGAAGATCCAAAAAACCTGACCTAAGCAAGTTAAAAAAATTCTGAAAGGGAAAGAGTGAAAAAACCTTTATAATAGGATATTATTCATAACGATGTGGGGGGACATGGCAGCAGCGAAAGGTGTGTGTCAAGATAAAATTAAATGGAGATTTGTTTTTTGTCTGCCTACCCTAAGGACATAGCATACTGGTGGTGATTATAATAGCTTAAAGAACGGAAAATAACATTAGTTGACGAATCTTTTAAAAACATTGAAATGGGGTGCTGCTGAAGACTGCTGGAAATTTCATAGATAGAGGAATCCCGCAAATATGTATCTTAAAACATATTAATACACATAGAGATATAACGAATTAGACTAAGTAAAAGGGTTTTGAAATCTATCGTATCTTTGTTAAGCTGTTGCTTGAAAAAAATAATTGATGTTTGCCAGCATATGTTTAGGAACATTACGCAACATAAGGATCAATTGATGTTTGCCAGCATATGTTTAGGAACATTACGCAACATAAGGATCAATTTATGTTTGCCAGCATATGTTTAGGAACATTTCGCAACATAAGGATCAATTGATGTTTGCCAGCATATGTTTAGGAACATTACGCAACATAAGGATCAATTGATGTTTGCCAGCATATGTTAAGGAACATTACGCAACATAAGGATCAATTGATGTTTGCCAGCATATGTTTAGGAACATTACGCAACATAAGGATCAATTGATGTTTGCCAGCATATGTTTAGGAACATTACGCAACATAAGGATCAATTGATGTTTGCCAGCATATGTTTAGGAACATTACGCAACATAAGGATCAATTGATGTTTGCCAGCATATGTTTAGGAACATTACGCAACATAAGGATCAATTGATGTTTGCCAGCATATGTTTAGGAACATTACGCAACATAAGGATCAATTGAGTCTTATTGTAAACAAATATTATTTTTTTTTGTTTTAAATGTTGTTATTTAAAAGTTTTTCACAGAATTTATATTTTTTTTCTTTTTAGTGTTCTAGTAACATATTCTTTATACGAAAATTGACAAATCTGATTATTTTCACTTCATATTTTTGTATAAATATATTATCTCCAAGAGATTGTTGGTAAGGTGTTTGTCTTCAATATGTTGGCTTAATAATAATAATAATAAAATGATAATTTATATAGCGCCGTTTAGAGAGCAGACTCTCCTCAAGGGTGGTCTAACTCTGGATTCAAACACATTTTTTAGCTGATTAAAAATATTACAAAAATATAAAACAAGTTAAGTGTAAGAAAAAGGGAGAGGTGGCTTTGACAATTATAATAGGAACATCCCCGCATCTGCATATGTTTTAAAAAACATATTTAGTAAGAAAACCGCAGAAAACTTACCAACGGAAGACGAACTACAAAGAAATCTTTGTAGATCTTCCGATATGTGATAGTAAAACATTACGCTTTAAGTGGTCTGCGGTATATGTGTGTGAAGTGTTCATATTCAACCGTAAATGAAAGGACTTCCCAAAAAGGGTTGTCTTCAGGCGCTTCCCAAACCTGCAAAAGCCATCCATTTCTCCAACATTTAGGCATACATGTTAACTGAAATGACATAATGAATTCTCATTTTATAAGAATAATTTATTAAACCATCTGGCTTAGGTTCAATCTGACATTTTACTTAATTAAAATATTACCGAAGAAAACAAACATTCAACAAAAATAAAGATGGTTGTTAAATATTGCACAACAATAATATACAACTGTTGCAATAACAAAATAAAAACCCATTTTTTTCAATAGGCGGTCCACCCAAACAAGGATGATTTGTGCCACAAAATTAAAATCACCATGCAATTTTATGTGTCAATATAGTATAACTAATTTTTAAATGTACCTATTCTAGACAATTTAAAGTTTCAACTGATTAAGCTTCAAAAATTTAACAATCGATCTACAAATGGAAAAATTCCTCGAAGAAAGAAGAAACGCAACATTCATTCAACGGGGTAAAGTTATGGCGTTTATTATATCAAATATGTCTCGCAAAGGACATAAAAAAAATACATAGTTCATAATTTCATCACCCAGGCCACACCCGCAGCCGAGATTCTCTACAATACCTATTCTGTAAAGGTATATAACCACCACGCAGTGGTTCGTTCGCAAACGACACATGACTGACCCTTCCATCTTGTTTATTCTTGTTTTATTAAACCATGATTTCAAAGAGTTACAATGCCTTTACATTGGTCAACTTTCGTTTATTCTCGCTTTCTTTAATTAGGGCAATTGTGAGCAATACTTGATAAATATTTTGATTTAGTAGAAACAGCTCATAGGACACGATATCCTTTCAATCCCACCAGATACATAATATAACTTTCTTTGGGTACATTCCAGTCTCAATTTGTGTTGGCTCTTCCAGATGTGAGCATAATCTTTTTCGGTTAACGTTGTAAGTAATCCATTTTTTACTACTCTTAAATCTCCAAAACCACTTTCTGTACGTTGAATAATCTACGTTTTGCCTTTCCAGAAGATAAAAAGTATGATTTGTCGAAGGTGTTCTTAATTTTCTAACATGTTTAAAATTTCACGAAAAATGGCTAGGGTTCATAGAGCAAGGGACAATTTTATTAAAATTACTGATAAAATATTTCTGTATGTGAAGTTGTTAACTAGTCAAACAGACGATCATACGCCAGCAAGCGGAGAAAACGGGATAAAAATGTTATAACCTTATGTATTTATATAAAATTAAAAAAAAAATCGCTTGGTTTCTTTTACATTTATTCGATTATTTTAAATATGAAAACAAATTGCAATAAAAACTTTGGGCAATTATATGAAACGACCAATATTATTCATGAATTTCACAAATTGATTAAAAAAATGCTGAGTAATGATTCAAACAATATTAAATTAATTTATTTTACGATCTTCCTTCGAGATCACTATTAATAATCATTCATAACACAAATTAAGGGAAATAACAGCCATCAATCATCATAAATATCCAACTCAATAATACTCTTCAATATTTCAATGAGAAAGCTTTAAGACATGTTGTTTTGTTTTGACGTTCTCAATACAAATTCACTTATTTCGGGATGCTTCAAATTTTATTTTCATTTTATTATTGTAATGCAAATGATTTTTTCTTTATAATTCGATGGTTATTCTGGGCATTAAAATGGAGTGATAATAATTGAAAAACACAGGTATAAATATGTGTTAATATTTGGTATAACAATATTTGAAAGAATAATAAATGAATACATAAAGGATAATTGTTTGTTAGATATTTATGTTATAAGTGGAATATAGAAATGAATCTTGATATGGTTTGACCAAAGTTTGATTAACTACCACGTGGCAATATTTTCAACCATACATAAATATGTTGAAGAGGTAGTAATTGAAAACCAGACTAGAACCCTTTTTTTATTTATTGGGTGGAAATCGAATACATAACTTTCGAGTTAGAATACAGGCGTCTTACTAAATAAGACCGAATAAAAGGGTGTTCTAGTGTTTACCTTGATGTATAGATACAATGCATGTGTATTAAAAGAATGTGAGAGGAGTTGAATAAATGTGCTAGAAATATGTGCCTTGCCTAAATTATCTGGTAATACAATGTTTAAAAGAAGAGGAAATGGCTGGATAAAGGATAACTCTTTCATAGAGATACATTTTATACGTAGAATTAAAAGAAAAACACTTTAAGATGGTTTGTCTACATTTAGAGAATGAATTGTGGAAGACTTACGAAATAAATGTTATGTCTGGGAGAAAGAAGATGAGGTAGACTAAAGAAATAGTTGGAGAAACATTAACTTAATGAATAGATACAAAGTATGTAAAACAGTAGAGCATGTAGGTCAAAATGTATGGATGTGGCAGAAGAAAGAGCGGTGTGCATGAATATAAAGGTGTAGAAACCTGTACTTTCTCCCTACCCGCAAACGGCGTGGCACTGTGGTATGTAAGTGTTTAAGGGTATTTCGGATAAGTACATAAAAAAAATTCTCGTTATTTTTATGAAGTGAAAATCATTATTGAGGCGCTATCAATCAACGGATAGATCAATCAATGAGAAGTTGAGATTTTAAGTGCTTTTTGTGATAAATAGTAACTTTATTCTAACTCCCTGAAGTACGAGTATATTAATAATCGCAATATACGAACAGAAGTACTATAATATATCATATGTTTTCTTACAACTTCTAAACATGGTTCAAAAATCGCATGAAATTCTTTATATACTGTTTACATTTTAGCAGTAAACATGTTAATATCAATTTATTAATTTTCATTTTAATAAATCAAATTAAATTATTCGATCTATAGATATGACAAGGCTTTACAAGAAATTATATTCAAGCAGATGAACCGTTTGAATTTGATAAAACCATACCATAAATCATCATATTTTTTCCCCTTGTGGCTGCTAAATACAATCACTAAATCGCATTGAATTCTTTACTTCACGTACGTTTTTGCAGAACACGCATTTATATACATATATTTAATCCACGGTCGATGTTAATAATATGTTATAACATAGAAGCCTCGAGTGAAAATCTGACTGGAATCCTTTTTTAAAATATCTGGGTTCCAACGGAAATCGAACCCGGAACCTCCGGGTCAGAAGACAGGTGTCTTATCAACTAGGCCACGGAGGTCGTCTTGTCACGGACTTTTTTACAAATACAACTGTAAAGTAATTTGGTAAATGTTTTCATATTAAGACCAAATAATTTAAATGAATATTTAATATAAAATGACTTTGTGATTCCATTTGTTACATTGATCCCGAAACACGTGAAGTTGACGACCTCCGTGGCTTAGTTGGTTAGACGCCTGTCTTCTAAGCTGTAGGTGGCCGGTTCAATTCCTGTTAGGACCTAGATTTTTTTACTGGTTTTCACTTAAGGTATATTTTACAGCTCTCAGGTTGGTAGGAAGATATTGCCACATGGCAATAAACTCGCCTAGGTTGACTCTATACAACGAAAGAATAATATCATAATACACGTGTTTCTATTTCCTATTTCGAGGCTCTATTCAAGCGGCATAATTTTGATTTGTTACGAGAGAAATGCTTAAGTCCAACTGGTATTATGTTTCATCACCGGTTGTGCTAAACATTACTCTTAACAAACTTTGATCATTCAATCTGAAGAAAGGAGGCAGAAAAACATGTCTCGGGGGTTAGTGTTAATGGTGGATTCAAAAAACATGTCTCAGGAATTAGTGTTAATGGTGGATTCAAAAAACATATCTCGGGTATTAGTAGCTATAATATTAATATTAATCTTACAATTGGCAGAATTAATTTATAACGGACTTTTAATTAAACTTCAGAGAATAATATTTAATTTATAATTTTGCAATAAGCAACTCAATGTCGACCTTAGTTTCTAAAAAGAAACTCGATTAATGGACACTTTTCATATAATTCACAATGGCGGCGCCTTGAAAAAACAAACATTTAAATATTGGTCCTTACATATGAAATTGGCGTTTTGCCGTACTGGCAACTTTGATCTCAAATATCTTCTCTTTGGTTAGGAATTCCAAATTAAAATTTATACAGCTATTTACTCAAGTATTTATGTTTCGAAAATTATAATTCATTTGTTTTTTCCTCAATTGTTTTTTTTCTTTGCGTCACTCAGTTTACAAAATGGAAAACTTGAAATATCGCGTTATTTACGAGTACGAGTTCCACCGTGGCACCAGTGCTGCAGAAACGGCTCGAAGGATTAATGATGGGTATGGCGACGGTGCCGCAAAAGAAAACACAGTGCGTTTTTGGTTCCAACGTTTTCGTTCTGGAAATTTCGACCTGCAGAAAAAGCCCCGTGGACGGCCGGAGACCAAAGTTGATAATGAAGAATTGAAGGCTATTGTGGAAGCGGATCCATCGCAAACCACGTCCGAGTTAGCTGCAGGCTGCGGCGTTAGTGATAAAACTGTTTTAATCCACTTGAAGCAAATTGGGAAGGTGAAAAAGCTTGAAAGGTGGGTACCTCACGAATTGAGTGAAGCAAATCAACAAACGCGCGTTGACTGCTGCGTTGCATTACTCAACCGGCACAATAATGAAGGGATTTTGAATCGAATCATTACCTGTGATGAAAAGTGGATCCTGTATGATAATCGGAAGCGCTCATCGCAATGGCTGAACCCTGCCGAACCAGCCAAACCATGCCCCAAGCGAAAATTGACTCCAAAAAAGTTACTTGTGAGCGTTTGGTGGACTAGTGCTGGTGTCGTTCACTACAGCTTTCTTAAATCTGGCCAGACGATTACGGCAGATGTCTATTGTCAGCAACTGCAAACCATGATGGAAAAGCTAGCTGCTAAACAACCGAGGCTGGTTAATCGCTCTAGGCCACTGCTGCTTCATGATAACGCTAGACCACACACTGCACAACAGACGGCTACCAAATTAGAAGAGCTTCAATTGGAATGTCTAAGACATCCACCGTACTCTCCGGACCTTGCCCCAACAGATTACTATTTTTTTCGAAATTCGGATAACTTCTTGCAAGGGAAAAAATTCAACTCCGATGGGGCAGTCCAAACCGACTTCAAAGATTTTATTGATTCCCGTCCGAATGGTTTTTTTAGTAAAGGGATCGATGAACTACCTATGAGATGGCAAAAGTGCATAGATAGCAATGGTACATACTTTGATTAAATAAATATATTATATTAAAAAAAATCAACTTTATGTTCCTCCCAAACAAAACGCCAATTTCATATGTAAGGACCTAATATTAAAGAATGAAAATCCCATGCTTGTTTTTAATATTTGAAAACATCGTTTTTTCATTTCTACGAGCAAAGAATGAAAGAGAAAATTAGAATGGTGACTATGGGATCTGCTCTTGTATTCATACAAAAAGAACATTCAATTAGATGTTTGTTTACAAGATGTGTTTACGGGAAAAAATAAAAGAAAAAAAAAACACATTATACTATACGTACTCGTATAAGAAAGTTGGTAAACGAAATTTGTTTTTCTAGTTCAATTAGCCTAGGGTATAAGGTAAATTAAAAAACCCTTTGTGGCTTAGTTTGTAAAACGCTTGTGTTCCACACGGGGTCTTAGGTTCAATTCCCAATAGTCCCTAAAAAAGGGGCTGATTTCTAAATTCGTCTGGTAATTATTCTCGCACACGTAAGACAAAGGCGAGTATTTATGTCTTCCTATCTGCGCTTTTATTTCCAGCACATGTTATGAATAATGTTATTTCAGCATGTCCACATACACTTTTTGTAAATGTCGGTGAGTACCATACAAATTAATGAATTAAAAAAAAATATTGTGTATAAATAATAATTTATTCGTGATGGGACTTGGAATAAATAAAATGCCTTGAATCTTTTTTTTAAGTTAATTTTGATTCATTTTAATTTTTAACGATCCCATTACCTCTTCAAATGATCAATAAATAAATAAAAACTGATTAATTTTAATCAGTGTAAAAAAATATTGGAAAGGAAAAATACAGTTTCTAATTAATGCTCATCGAATTTTGTTTTCATAGTGGCGCGCTGCTTTATGACTACATCTATGTTATTTATTTGTACGTACGTAAATGCTTCAAAAGGTAAAGTAAAATTTATCTTTTTTCAATAATTTTTTTAAATGCTTTCTTAACTTTGTTCCGAATTGATTTTTTTCTAGTGATTATCAGATTTCAATAAATGAATGATAACTTTTTTCTCGTATTTTGTTAAATTCTCCAAATGTTTACGATCATTTTCTGATATTCTATGCCTTAAGGCAACCTGAAAAAATCTTTGTTAGCTCTTACTCCAGTGCGGTCTATAATATTTTTGATTCAAGACATTTATCATCTGCCGACATCCCATTGACCCTTGATCTTTTCTTTGATCATGACTGGCAGGAGTCCGTAATTCTAACAATATAACACATGACCCAAAAGGACACTATCCGAATTTCAATTTTGCGGGAATTTCAATTCGGATAATGTCCTTATTTCTTAGAATAATACATATAAGTTGTTCGCTAAATTTATTTGAAGTATTTATTTAGACACATTGTAAAGTATGTAAATAATAATAATAAAAATACAACTTATAAAGCGCCGTTTAGATAGTAGACTCTCAAGGGTGCCCCAACTCCATATTCAAACTCACTATTATTACAAAATAAATAAATAAAAGTGTTCCAAGTCTTAAGTTTTCCAAAATATTCATATCTAAAAAAATATCACATCGTACGAGTATTGAATAAAGCTAACTAAAATATCACATCGTACGAGCATTGAATAAAGCTAACTAAAATATCACATCGTACGAGTATTGAATAAAGCTAACTAAAATATCACATCGTACGAGTATTGAATAAAGCTAACTAAAATATCACATCGTACGCGCATTGAATAAAGCTAACTAAAATATCACATCGTACGAGCATTGAATAAAGCTAACTAAAATATCACATCGTACGAGTATTGAATAAAGCTAACTAAAATATCACATCGTACGAGCATTGAATAAAGCTAACTAAAATATCACATCGTACGAGCATTGAATAAAGCTAACTAAAATATCACATCGTACGAGCATTGAATAAAGCTAACTAAAATATCACATCGTACGAGCATTGAATAAAGCTAACTAAAATATCACATCGTACGAGTATTGAATAAAGCTAACTAAAATATCACATCGTACGAGCATTGAATAAAGCTAACTAAAATATCACATCGTACGAGTATTGAATAAAGCTAACTAAAATATCACATCGTACGAGTATTGAATAAAGCTAACTAAAATATCACATCGTACGAGCATTCAATAAAGCTAACTAAAATATCACATCGTACGAGCATTGAATAAAGCTAACTAAAATATCACATCGTACGAGCATTGAATAAAGCTAACTAAAATATCACATCGTACGAGTATTGAATAAAGCTAACTAAAATATCACATCGTACGAGCATTGAATAAAGCTAACTAAAATATCACATCGTACGAGTATTGAATAAAGCTAACTAAAATATCACATCGTACGAGTATTGAATAAAGCTAACTAAAATATCACATCGTACGAGCATTGAATAAAGCTAACTAAAATATCACATCGTACGAGCATTGAATAAAGCTAACTAAAATATCACATCGTACGAGTATTGAATAAAGCTAACTAAAATATCACATCGTACGAGCATTGAATAAAGCTAACTAAAATATCACATCGTACGAGCATTGAATAAAGCTAACTAAAATATCACATCGTACGAGCATTGAATAAAGCTAACTAAAATATCACATCGTACGAGCATTGAATAAAGCTAACTAAAATATCACATCGTACGAGCATTGAATAAAGCTAACTAAAATATCACATCGTACGAGCATTGAATAAAGCTAACTAAAATATCACATCGTACGAGTATTGAATAAAGCTAACTAAAATATCACATCGTACGAGTATTGAATAAAGCTAACTAAAATATCACATCGTACGAGCATTGAATAAAGCTAACTAAAATATCACATCGTACGAGCATTGAATAAAGCTAACTAAAATATCACATCGTACGAGCATTGAATAAAGCTAACTAAAATATCACATCGTACGAGTATTGAATAAAGCTAACTAAAATATCACATCGTACGAGCATTGAATAAAGCTAACTAAAATATCACATCGTACGAGTATTGAATAAAGCTAACTAAAATATCACATCGTACGAGTATTGAATAAAGCTAACTAAAATATCACATCGTACGAGCATTGAATAAAGCTAACTAAAATATCACATCGTACGAGCATTGAATAAAGCTAACTAAAATATCAAATCGTACGAGTATTGAATAAAGCTAACTAAAATATCACATCGTACGAGCATTGAATAAAGCTAACTAAAATATCACATCGTACGAGCATTGAATAAAGCTAACTAAAATATCACATCGTACGAGCATTGAATAAAGCTAACTAAAATATCACATCGTACGAGCATTGAATAAAGCTAACTAAAATATCACATCGTACGAGTATTGAATAAAGCTAACTAAAATATCACATCGTACGAGCATTGAATAAAGCTAACTAAAATATCACATCGTACGAGTATTGAATAAAGCTAACTAAAATATCACATCGTACGAGCATTGAATAAAGCTAACTAAAATATCACATCGTACGAGTATTGAATAAAGCTAACTAAAATATCACATCGTACGAGTATTGAATAAAGCTAACTAAAATATCACATCGTACGAGCATTGAATAAAGCTAACTAAAATATCACATCGTACGAGCTGTGAATAAAGCTAACTAAAATATCACATCGTACGAGTATTGAATAAAGCTAACTAAAATATCACATCGTACGAGCATTGAATAAAGCTAACTAAAATATCACATCGTACGAGCATTGAATAAAGCTAACTAAAATATCACATCGTACGAGCATTGAATAAAGCTAACTAAAATATCACATCGTACGAGCATTGAATAAAGCTAACTAAAATATCACATCGTACGAGTATTGAATAAAGCTTACTAAAATATCACATCGTACGAGCATTGAATAAAGCTAACTAAAATATCACATCGTACGAGTATTGAATAAAGCTAACTAAAATATCACATCGTACGAGTATTGAATAAAGCTAACTAAAATATCACATCGTACGAGCATTGAATAAAGCTAACTAAAATATCACATCGTACGAGCATTGAATAAAGCTAACTAAAATATCACATCGTACGAGCATTAAATAAAGCTAACTAAAATATCACATCGTACGAGTATTGAATAAAGCTAACTAAAATATCACATCGTACGAGCATTGAATAAAGCTAACTAAAATATCACATCGTACGAGCATTGAATAAAGCTAACTAAAATATCACATCGTACGAGTATTGAATAAAGCTAACTAAAATATCACATCGTACGAGTATTGAATAAAGCTAACTAAAATATCACATCGTACGAGCATTGAATAAAGCTAACTAAAATATCACATCGTACGAGCATTGAATAAAGCTAACTAAAATATCACATCGTACGAGCATTGAATAAAGTTAACTAAAATATCACATCGTACGAGTATTGAATAAAGCTAACTAAAATATCACATCGTACGAGTATTGAATAAAGCTAACTAAAATATCACATCGTACGAGCATTGAATAAAGCTAACTAAAATATCACATCGTACGAGCATTGAATAAAGCTAACTAAAATATCACATCGTACGAGCATTGAATAAAGCTAACTAAAATATCACATCGTACGAGTATTGAATAAAGCTAACTAAAATATCACATCGTACGAGTATTGAATAAAGCTAACTAAAATATCACATCGTACGAGTATTGAATACAGCTAACTAAAATTTTTCAAAACAGTATTATATTTTTTGTTATCCTTGGGTATGTATTATTTTATATTTTTCTTTCTTGATACGAATATTTTTTATTCGCAAATCTATCAAAAAAAAGACCCGACGAAAAAATAAGTGGTAAATCCTTAAGTCAGAGAAAAAGAAACGTTTGACATATTGTTATTTATATTTTTGAAGTGTTGAAAGGGAAGTAGGTATAAGTTATTAAAGAGGAATCCTCGATACTGAGTGACAGTCCCTCAGGCGGATTTTATCCCAAACCGCCCATTCCTAGCGAATATCTGATTTCCAATAAGCTCTGAATATTCTATTGGGAATCATTCTTCTCTTTGACAGTTTGCCTCTGGATTTTACCAAATAGATTTTTCTATATTTTTTCAAATAGTGTGGGAATCCGTCATTCTATAATATAAATGTTCAGAAGAGTATGTAT
Source organism: Odontocerum albicorne (assembly GCA_949825065.1). Lineage (NCBI taxonomy): Eukaryota > Metazoa > Arthropoda > Insecta > Trichoptera > Odontoceridae > Odontocerum > Odontocerum albicorne. Next base: position 18,727,999 of record OX463838.1, read on the forward strand.
TTGAAGATAAATTTGTTTATACATATGTTATATATCGAGAAAATAAAAAATAATTCTGAAAACATATTATTACTAAATATTTTTTACGTAACTTTTAATGAACCAGTGCAAATATTACGATTGTTTTATTTTGTAAACTATCAAAATCTTTTCCTTAATATTCGAGCAATATTCTGTACAAAAAAAACAATGTTGTGAATACATACCACCCAATCACATTTTCAAGTTGGGGTAGGCAGAGGTAAATCTTATCATACATTTACTTCTGTTCCTCCCATTCCTTATCTTTCCTTCTTTCAAAATGTCACCATCTTGGTTCAACCACATTTCTCTCGTTCATCCTGTACTACGACTTCCATTCATGATTGCATTGTATTTTTTTGTCAGTTTTCAGTACACATCCGTATAACATATTTAAAGTACTTAAATGTGCTCTTTTTTTATCCTATTAAACATATCAGTTTTTAGCTCATGCTCAGCCTTTATCTTGCCATAATAACATTTCTTATCATCTCACACATATACGCATCACTTATTATTATCAATGGACGCATTTCTACCACATTTACTCGGCTTATTTCATTTTACACGTCCGTGTCCCATAGATCAATGTTGGCAGTATATTGTAGCCCAAAAATATAAATCACTCACAAATATATGTATGTATAAATAAAAACACATAGAAATCCAATTATTAAGTTTTAAGACAAACTATGGTGATTTTATAAAAACACTTTTAATTTCCCTAGAAAATTATCTCAAAATTATGAAAAGTTAAGTTTTATAAATTAGCGTTTCTATTTGTTCAATTATGTTGAATCGAGTATTTAATGAGACCATTTTTTTTTAGAGAAATTCTTTCGTTCCAAGTGTCACTCGTTAACTTTTTTTTAATGTCGAGTGCACGTTAAAAAAACCTCATATTTTTTCATGCTAATGTTTCATTTCTTTCATAAATATGCGTGGCTCATTTTGTTTCAAAAGCTAAAGACATTTTAAGAATTCACTTAACTTCATAATTTCTAGAGTTTATTTCTTGCCTCCTCCACATTACGTTATTTTTCCCTTCAACAAGCTCGCCCACTCAAATTGTGACCACTTAAAGTGAAGAAATATATGTGATATCATATTTTATCTCAGTTAATATAAGATTTTGTTTAAAATAAACATCAACATATGACTTATCAAATCCTTTGATAAAACTGCTAGTGATTTTTTAACAGAGATAAAATTAGTCATTCTTATAAATTTTGCGGTTCAGAATTTAAAAATGACGTTAACTTTTTTTAATCGACTGTTGTTGACGTGTTATTCATAAAACATTACTGAAATCGCCCACAAATGTTATATAACTAATGCCCTTGATGTATCTTGAAACGGATAGATAAACGTAATGTCATTATGACAACAATTTAAGACACTTATTCTAAGTAACATAAACGAAGATACGCATGAATGGTCGATTTGTGGCGATTTGCAAGTTATCGTGGGTAGACCAAATTCTGCTTCTTTTATGTATGTATTAAACATATGCATTAAAAGTGTAAACCAGAAACAAAAGAAAAAGCGTCTCTTTTGTCTGGCACGAAAAATGTTGTATGTGAACCGCTAATATCTTCCAGTAAACGTTTTGCTGCCACAGAACGTTGTAAGCAAAAGGAATGAATAAAGATGGCCCAGTATTTCTCGATTTATCTTGAAAACTGGAACAAATTCTGAATCTGTACTGTTATTTTCGTACTCAGTGTCTTAAAATCTATTCAATTAATATACTTTAGTTTTTGTAAAAAAAATGTTGTGAAAAATGCAAATAACCGCGTAATGAGAGGAAAACTATAGAAAATGTTGTGATGGATATAAATTAATACGTGGGATTGCGTCATTATGTGCCGAAATAAGAGCATGTATTAGAGAGGATGGTGCCTTGACTGAATGGTGGTTTAATATTTTAAAAGGGGTGAAACAAGGGCGCATTATTTCATCCTGGCTGTTCAATATTAAAATAGATTTATGTGTGAAGGTACTTTAAGGACAATGGGTGGCATAAAAACGTCGAATGGGAAAATATGCAAATAACTGTATGTTGATGACATTGTGGTGTTAACGGAAAATGAAGACGAATAACAGACTTTGAGAAGTAAATTGTATGAGAGATGTGAAGAAAAAGATCTGAGAATGAAAAATCCAAACTCATGGTGCTAGAAAAGCGTGACTGAGCAATGAAATATAAGAGCAAATTGAGAAATTCTGTCATTTAAGCCGTATTATCGAACGACGTGTAGCAATAGGAAACAAGTCAACGGAGAAGTTAAACATATAAACTCAAACCGGATCGTATCGTAATCTAGTATATTACAATATTTTAGTGCCAATTTTGATGTATAGGAGTAAAACGTGTACGTGGAAAATGGCTAAAAAGAGCCCAATAAATACTGTAAAATGCGTGCATTAATAAGAATACACGGTGTGACAATGTAGGACAGATTAAGGAATGAATGCGAACTTAAGGCTGATGTGTTGAGCAGAACATTCTAGTATAGTTTGGGCATGTGGAACGAATGAAAAACAAAGACAAATAAAGCATGTACACTGTGTAAATTGGAGTGGAAGACGTAGTAAAGAAAGAATATTTGAAAATAGGAAATAAAATAAACCAGCGCAATCAAAGGAATTGTATGAGAAGGTGTAGGGTTGCGGAAGATGTATAATAAATGTTTCGCGATATAAAAGTCTGACACCCTGTCCTCTATGCCTACTAGGAAATATTCAAATATTTTTTGCGGCAATGTAACTTCTTGCATGTACTTTTGTCTGGTCGGGAGAGATTACCGCTTGGCAATAAGCTCGCCAGATTGTTTTTGCAATGAAATGTTACATAAATAAATTACGACGCAATGATATGTTTGTAAAAAATTGTAGAGCAGTGTAATACAGTATATAAATATAATATGTTGTAAAACCACTTATTTGGAAATTTTAGCAAATCAGTTTGTACATCAGACAGGGAAAAGATTTAATTCGGTATTTACTATATTTGAAGACATTACAAGAAAAACAGGCAGATTTAAATTTGGCTGTGGTAAAAAATATAGGCAAAATGCTAATGGTATTTTTGACAATGCTTGTGGTATTTTTATATGTAAATATTTTTTAATGAATTGGGAATTTAATAACATAATTATGCAGACAACTTGAGATTTATCGTTATTATTGGTTCCTTTGTTTAGATTTGTTGTTGGTATTTCTTTACAAAAAATAACACAATGGTAATAGAATACAACATATTAGACATTACGAAACGATTTACTTGATTTTTTTGTGACAAACTGGAGAACGACACGTTTTGTTGCGGTCAGTTCAATACTGGAACACTAATGGATTCTTGATGTTTGGCTCCCATTGTTGATTCTCATATATGGTATATGTATACGTGGACGTAACCGTATATCAACAAAAATTATTTTTGTAGACACAATAATACAATATAATATTTATATTCTTCTCAAACTTGTATAAGGTAACATGAAAAAACGTCTTAATGATAATTTTAACGTTAGTATTTTTTTCTATTACATAAATTCGACTAAACAGTAATTGAGGATAAATATTTGTTATTTTGTTTGAAAGAGTCGATACATATTTTTTAGAAGAACCAAAATATTAATCACTTCGAAGTCTACGTGGTAAAACGCCTGCCTTCCAGCTTGGAGGTTAAGGTCTAATCACGTTAATATCCATTTTTTAATGTTGGTTTTCAATTACGGCCTGTGTAATTTATTTGAGTAGGTTGGAAAAGATAGTCATGTGGTAATAAATTCACCAGGCTGTAATGTATACAACGCAAGGGTTATATACAATACGAAATTTACTTATCGTCAGCACTATTACTTCATGATTGTTAAAAAAAATTATGACCTTCGTAGACTAATGGTAACATTTTTGACTTCCACCCGAGAGTTTTGGGATTCCCGATGAAACCCGAAAGAAAGGTGAGACGAAAAAAAGGTGCCAGTCTGGTAAAAGAATTAGTTTGGCAACAATGCTCGCACACACAGAGCGGGTATTGTTGCCAACACGTTCAATGACTAGCCGCGAGTTACGTGCCTACTCCTGAGGTACTAAAAGAATTCGGTGGATCTTATATTGTGGCCGAAGACAATTTTTACTCCCCACCACACTCTTTAATATGTCCGTGACACTAATTTGGATATATTTAGAGTTACCACACACGAAAGAAAATTACTTATCTTCAGGCACAATAACTTCATGATTGTTAAAAAAAAACACTTTTTTAATAACCTTCATCCAACAAAAGACACGGGATTTTTACCGTCTGTAAAATTCTGTACAGAAACAAAATGCTTTTTTCATTTGTCAAATTCTACTTTAATTTAGTTTTTTGTGACGAGCTTTCAACTCCTACCTTGAGCTTTTTGTCAAAGACACTGTTAAATATTTAATCGCATTACATCTTCCAAATAGTTATACGATTTTCAAGTTAAAAGATAAATTCATGGTTTTAGACATTAAATCAATCTATGTAAATTACTACAAATTGTTTGTTGGTCACGTATTTTGTATGATACATTTTACTAAGCATTTTCCTTTCGAAATCAGCAAAAAAGGCAGAAACTAAACTTTCCTATTTCGACACACATCTTCATTCATACACCTTCACATACAAGTATAACTCTTCCGATTTCTCTGACTTTCTATTTTCCTTTCTTTCAAAATATAATTCACTTAATCCAACAATATTTTCCATCACGCATTTCACTCATATTTGCACTTAATATTTATTTTGTTAGTATTTCTGCATTCATTCTTTCTACATGTCACAACTATCCCAGATTGGTATTTTTCGTCTCACTCAACACATCAGCCTTAAGTTCACATTCATGCCTAGTCACTATATTCTTTATTCTATTATTAATTGTCGTCCCGTGTATTCTTCTCAGTACTTGCATTTCTACAACATTGAAGAACGTGGCTGGGAGATGATATTGCCTTGCCGGCCGCGGCAGATTCGGTCATTAATATGGAACACAATGTCTGAGAAAGAGGTGCACCCGTTGATTGCGCAACGCATAATTATCAAGTTTCTCGCTCGTGAGGACGTCAAACTGGCCAAAATGTTTGCCTGGCATAAAGAGTTCATGAAAGGCCGTGAAGGAGTTAAAAACAAAAGTCGTGATCGTGACCCATGGACGAGGATTACCAAACAGAACATTAACACCATTCGTGATCTTCTGGAAGGTGACCGACGTTTGACGGTTTCCGAAATTTGTTTTGAAATAGGAATAAGTTATGGGAACCCTCAATCCATAGTCACAAAGGACCTAAAATTCTGTAAAGTGTCTACTCGATGGGTCCTACGTCTTTTGACTGCAGAAGAAAAGTTGGCACGTCTGTGAGCGACTCTTGGCATGGTTTGCACAAAAAAAGAACGCATTTTCGAGTCGCATCGTTACCTGCGATGAAATTAGGATACACCACTACACGTCCGAGTCAAAACAAGCCAGCATTGAGTGGAAAAAGAAGGATGCGGCAGCCCCTGTGAAAACCAAGACTCGATTGTCAGCTGGTAAGGTGCTTGGGACCGTTTTTTGGGACCGGCGCGGTATTTTGCACATCGTTTTTTTACACGATCGTCGCACCATCAATGCGGCATACTACTTAAACTTACTTATCGATGCAAAAGACGTGACCAACCGATACGAGAAGTGATTCTTCTCCATGACAACGCGAGGCTCTATACTGCAGCTGTAACATGCGAACAATTAGAGGAAATGAGTTGGACACGACTGGAACGATACGACGATACGGATACGACGATGAAGTAAAGGAGTTTATGCGCAATTGGCTGCTGACACACTTCTTTTTACGTTTACGGGATAAAAAAATTACCAATCCGCTGGGAAAAATGCATTTCTAAAGCAGGAGATTATGTAAAAAAATATGTGTACTTGGTCTTTTTCTTTCTGCAAATAAAAAAATAAAACGAAAAAGTCTCGTTCATATTTGATCCACCCTCGTGCTTTTATTTAATAATTTCAATTTCCACCTTAATTGCCAAATGTCATCAGCTTAGGGATATTTGGCAATTTCTTCCAATAAACGAAAATATGTTAAGGTTGTGCTGAGGTTTGTTCAAAGTTATGTTGCTCATGGCAGAGCTTCTTGGCTGATGATCTGGAACTAAGCGTAGATAGATAAGCCTCGAATCATCCCGGTGCTTAGCGATGCTAAGTTCAGCACTTAATGAGGAATAAATACTTTCTTTGATTTTATCTGCCCACTTTGCATATTCTATTACTTTACCGAAATTAAACCTGCATCTCCCTCCCTTGTAGCGATAAACGAACTGTCTCTAAGTCTTAACATTTACACCTTTTGAACCTTTCTGTTTGGTCGGAATATATAAACAATGTGACAATAATCCTTTCAAGTATTAAATAATTAGGGTATATCGAATTGAATGAAAATTTTAAAAATATATATATTTAACTACTTTTTATCATAGATATTCTGGTTAGTATAAAATCTACTAGGAGAGTTTAGATGAGAATAATGATTTATTTCAGTGATTTAATGAGAACATGTTTTTTTTCACTTACAATATCAATTAAAATACTCCTATCTTTGAACCTCTTCGATGTTAATGTTGTAACTATTAAAATATTATTAATTATAATTATTTATTTACTAACCAAATAAACGATACTTATAAAACACGGTTAAAAAAAACTAAGTAATGTTTACGTCGTCCAAAGAAAATGTATTATACAATTTAGGATACATGCATCTTTCAAAATATAATGTAAAAACACAACACGGGAAGTAAACAAAATAATGAATTCAATAAAAGGAACATTTAAAATAACTGACTTAAAAATAAAATCTCTCTCAAGAGTATATTGTAGGACATACTACAAAAATACACACATTTAAATAGAAATTCAATCAACAATACAACCCTGGAGCAGAAAATAAATTAATTAACATATGTACATATTTAATGACTTTTTGAGAAAACGTGAAAAATGAAAACACGGATGTTTTATGTTTAAATTAAATTTAGAAATTAACTATAAAAGACACTAAATAATCTTATAAATTGACTCTGTTTTTAGTGAAAAGACCCTCAGCATTTTTTGGGGACCGATAAAGCAATTAGCATTAACACATTCTTAATTTTGTGATATTTGGTTACAAATTGGCTCCAAAAAAAGCAAATATTATTATTAACCTTAATTCTTACTTAATCGAATCATTTAATTCAATTTCTTAATTTATACTTATATTTGTAACCTTGACTGAATGGTTTAATATTTCAAAAGCTGTAAAGCAATGATGCATTAGGTCCCACAGGTTATTCAATATTTATATACGAGGCATATCCAGAAAGTAAGTGTACTGAATTTTTGTAGGTTACAATTTTTTTTATTTAAAGAAAAAAATTACGTGGATACCGTAGTACATATGTAAGCTATTTTTCGACATAGTCCCCATTCCTCTCAATGCAGGTGGTGAAGCGGGGTATCAACTTTTTGATGCCTTCCTCGAAGTAGTTTCCCGCCAACCCCTCCGTCCACTTCTCCACCTTTTCCTTTACCTCCTCGTCAGTTAAAAACCTTTTTCCACCCATGTGCAGCTTCAGGGAGGTAAAGAGATAGTAATCTGAAGGTGCTAGGTCAGGGGAATGCGCGGGATGGTTCAGGACATCCCATTTACACGAGGCGAGCAGTTCCTTCGTGGCGTTGGCCTTGTGTGGTCTGGCATTGTCGTGCAGCAGGCAGACTCCCTTTGTCAGCATGCCTCTCCTCTTGTTCTGAATCACCCTCCTTTTTTTTTTAGGGTCTTACAGTATCTTGCAGAGTTGATGGTCTCCCCTTGAGGCATATATTCAATTGAAATTATGCCATGACAGTCCCAAAACACGATTGCCAAGATTTTTTTGGCTGAAATTGTGGTTTTGAATTTTTTAGCGGAGGGTTAAGAGGTGTGACGTGACCGTTTTTAAACTCGCGACACCACTTGTACACACTCGTACGATTCATAGCGTTATCACCATATGCAGTTTTCATCTCATTATAAACCTCAACCGGAGGTTTTCCCTTCCAAACGAGATGACGGATGACGCCGCGTATTTCGCACTTGGCGGGAGATTGGATTGACATTTTTCACAAAACGTGTTGTCGCATCGACACTTCTCAACGTACTGACCTCAAACCGGTCTCGTTGTGGAGGGAAAGGGTCAGGCTACACGGAAGTTTAGCCAACATGTCGAAAATAAAATCCATCCGGTCGTGAGAGCCTCAGTACACTTACTTTCTGGATACGCATAGTAGATTCAAGTATGGAGGAACCGTAGAGCGGTGACGGCTCTCGAAATGTTTCAACTAAAAAAATATTAAAATTGCTTAACAAGACTCTTGAGGAACTTATTTTTTTATAAGAAAGCCAGCCATGAGAAAATATAGTTCGTAGCAAAATTTTTTATTTGAGGTTTTTAATTCGATTCCCGATGAAATAAATCAAAAGATCGCCTAGTTTTTTTTAAATCATATTTTTGTGCTATATTGCATTTACGCTATGTACACTGCTACATTGTGAGCTTATTACCTATCACATGGTTATCTCTTACAACCAATCAAAAATATTGTAATTTATTTTTATCAAACACTGTTTATTCCACTTTTTTGTGACGGTATAACCCTACCGGTTTCAAGGCTTTCACCTCATCTTCAGGGGAACGCAAACAAGACTAAATGCTGTTCGAACTGGTACCGATATACACGCTACACAGCGTACCGATATTTCTATCGATGATGCCAAATTCTTACATATCAATGGTAACGTAAATAAATTGGACAGATTAGAGGACCTAGAAATTTCTAAGTCAGTACACCGATCCGAACATCTGTTGAACAGTTATTTCCCAAAAATCTTTCCGCTCTTGGCCGAAATTGTCCCATGCCTCCCTCACCCCTCAGCCTCCAACCGTTGAAGCGTGTATATCGGTACCAGTTCGAACAGCATTTAGTCTTGTTTGCGCTCCCCTAAAGATGAGGTGAAAGCCTTGAAACCGGTAGGATTATACCGTCACAAAAAAGTGGAATAAACAGTGTTGGATTAAAATAAATTACAATGTCTTTAAACCCCACAACGTTAATGCCTTAACTATAAACAACTCAATCAAAAAAATATTATATTTTAGAGGCCTAGAGTTCAATCCAGACTAGAACCCTTTTTTAAAATATATTATGCTCCAACAGTAACCGAGCCCATAGAAGACTCGCATCTTACCAACTAGACCAAGGAAGTCGAATTTTCGATTGACGAGAATAAATTTTTATATACATATATACTCGTATAGCAATTAGCCTGCCTAGTTGTATTGTATACGACCACAGTATAATGCATATATCTTAACCCTTTTAATTCCACGGGGCCGATTATCGGTCCCAACTGGTGTATGCGAAAAATCCCACGGGGCCAATCATCGACCTCAAAGTTTTCATACAAGTTTTCTTGTTGAATGAAAAAAAAAATTATTTTATGAAATATTAATATTACTTATTATTTTACACTCTACAGGGAGGTTTCCACCAAAAAATAAGTTTTAAAACTAAATATTAACTGAGAAAAAAAATTAAATATAAACTACTGTTTTTTGCCAAAAAATTTCTTGGGATTTTTCGAACATTTTATGCAAAATATGCTGGTATTAAAAGGGTTAATCTTAATTTTAATCTGCCCTTTTTCTACCCACTGCTGAGTAAGCGTACCCCACCCCTATGACGATCACTTTGCGGTTCTCACACTTGTTCATCTGTTATATTAGTAAAGACCTTGTAAGTTTTGTCATATAAGGGTATTGGCTACCTAGATTTTTTTGTCTGCCATACAGCTTTGAAGACCACCTAGTGATTTTGTCTTAGCAAAGGATGTTTCTATTTTAACTCTATAGGTACACTTGTATTAAAAGGCTGCAAATAAAGAATGATTAGCACTTATGAAAACTGACTCAGTATTTGAGAGTATATGGTAGATAAATATAATAGAATTTACATATACTCGTATATAGATACATAAATATCACACCTCGTAAAGTAGGTAGAGAAAACAGATCCAAACTTTTCTATTCAATCACACAACTTTTGCTTCTCCACATTCATACAATTCAATAGTACCTGAAAAAAAAGGTGATAAAATACCTTAAGGTTTAAATTTTTCATTCAAACCGCTTTTTTTCTTTTCATAGTAGCTTCGCAAACAATGGAGCAAATATATTTTTCATTCATTGAATAATCAAAAAGTAATTTAATTCGGAGCGTGGAAATTACTTGAGCATACGTTTGATCTGATTAGCATAATACATATTGTATGAGTTACGAAGGTTCATTTAACGATTTCAGGAGAAATATTTCACCTTAAAAAGGTTCATCTAAATATTATTTATCTTTTCACGAAAATGGATTCTTCAGACTTGAAATTACAATCTGGCTTTCTCTTAAGGCATCTTTAACATCTTTCTGGTTGGTCAAAAGAAATTGTCAAATGGCAATCAAATTGTGTTGTTTACAACAAAAGAATAATCACTACAATACTTCTGATATTTTTTTGCAATTCTTATATATTTAAATGGTGGCCCCTATGGGACATCCTAATCTAAGCTAAGTTATTTAAAAATAAATATGCATAAAAACAATCATAGTTATTTAGTCAGTCAAACACAGGTTATTCAACTTTATATAACTGTATAACTCTACTGGTGTCAAGATTTTCACCTCATCATCAAGGGAACACTTACAAGAATGTTTGTGCTCCCCTGGTGATGAGGGAAAAACCTTGAAACCAGTAGTGTTATACCGTTATATAAAGAAAATAAACAGTATTTGATAAAACAAATAACAATGTTTTTAAACCTCCACACTGTTGATGCCTTAACTTTTAATACATTATATTAAAAACCATCATTTTATATTGAGCGAAGTAAAAATTGTATAACTTTGCATTTTAACGTAACGTAAAAATTTACTTTTCAAATAACTTAAATCTAATGGTATTTTCAATTATTTCAGCATTAAAAACGTTGGAAAGGAATTTTAAAAACCTTCAAATTAAAAATCAAATCTCAATTGTAGCCATGATCCGGCAAAAATTCAACTTGTAGCTGTACACAACAATAATAAAAGGGTCCAAAGCTTATGTCATGGGACCAAAATGGGTACTTTCATTCTTTCATAAGATGTAAAATACTACCGGAAGGGGTACATAAGTTTTCGAAATATTTCTGTCTCTGGCATCTAAATGTTCCCAAGTATAACGATTGTTAGCTAAATCTCACATTGTTAGGGAATACAATACCTATCTTGCTGAGGGAAGAAAAAGGCTAAAGGGTAGTTCAACAGAATACCTAAATTGAATCGAAAATATAAATAATACAGGTTTATTTCTGTTCATTATATGTTTTTTTTTTCGAATAAAAATAAATGTTCTATTATTATATCCAAAATGATAAAATGGCATACGAGTATGGTTATTAAAGTATCATAGTGGTAATAAATAGAAAAATACGCTAGTAATGTTCCCTCTGAAAAATGTGCAATATTGAGTTCGTTTAAGTAAGGAAAACTGACTAGAATATTTTGATCGGTATTTTAGACAATTTTACTATGGTGTAAGAATGCTGTAGTAACAAAGGCTTTCAAAAGACTTCAAAAGTTTGCATTTTTTAGAAATAAAATATAATACAGATGCTCGTGAAACCTTTTTGTACTAATCAATGACAAAAAAAAAGAAATGATAAATTATAGATTTAAAATCCAAAGCATTCAATGTACGAGTATATTCAATAGTTTGGATTTAAAATTCTTGTAAGAGCTTACGTTATGTTTCAAGAAAAAAAAAGTATTTGACGCAATGACCCAGTGGTAAGCATGCATACTTGGCACCATGAAATCCTGGATTCAATTACCGAACTGGTTTAATTTCAAGGTATTTTTTTCAACTAAATTTATTGTTGTCTTGACATGTAATTGCAGACTAACATAAATTCTTGGAGGTGAATGATTATGAATTGACGTTACATAAAGACCTGGATGTATTTCTTATCTGTCCATTAAATAAAAACTCAATAATTGATACCACTTTGAAGTTACAGAGTAAAAGAAGAAAATCTATTATTTTTTTAAATATCATTTTAATATTTATTTTCACAGTTAAAACTTAATTTCTTACTCCGATCTGTGTTTTAAACTTTCTATTTATTTTTCTTTTCGTTGGTAATATTGATTTACTGTGTGAATAACAATTCGCATATATTTATTTTTAAACGTGATATAGAGCAATCAAGTAATTAATTTAACGTCAGCTTTTAAAAGATAAATACTTAGTTAAATAAAAAATTCAACGGCAATTTGGATCAGTCAAGTTTTAGTGAACACATATGTTAAGCACACCGACTACTAGTTCAAGTGCCTTTTTTTATAAAATAGTACAACAATAATATCATAATGAAAAAATCGCAAAGGAAGAACAGATCTTAGATAATTTTTAAAATATTGTATAAATGTGAAACTTTTCATAAAAGCATTTCTTCACAATTATTTGAACAATCTCGTTAACGAAGGTTTGTTAGAAGTTTTTGGTATTATTTATCATGATCTAATTTAATGTTTGTTTTAATCAAAACAATATAAGATAAAAACCCTTTAAAAAAACTAACTTGATGAAGAAAAATTTGAATTGTTGAGAACACAACATGGGTAAACAGTAAAGTTAAACAAACTCGGCTTAAGCAAAGGTTTACTCCCTGTTAGGAAAAATCTCAAGAATAGTAATTCCGTTGGTAGTAACAATCTTATCCAACATTTTATTTCACAAAACGAAATAAAGTTTCACAATTCACGAGATTACTTCGGTTTGAAAATCTATTCGGTTTAGAGAAAATTATTGACTAATCCACCCTGATTTTCAAATCCATTTAAGACTTTGGAACAAACGCAAACATACGTACATATGTGCGCATATGTACATACATAAATATATATTTAGTTCTTTACCCTTACTATTTGGAAAACTAATATAAAACAATGATAATGATAGTGTGGATAAAAAGTAAAGTATATTCACTTTATTTCATTTTATTATAGATTTTATACAATTTAAAAAAATATTGTTGACAATAAATTTTTTTTTAACAATCACATAGGTCCAAACCTATTTTTTAAAAAGTATTATGGTTTTCAGATATCAAATCAATGTTTCAAATTAAAAACATATGTTGAATTACGTTATGAAAAATAAGATTCTCTAAAAATAATTGCGTATGTAACACAAACCACCTGATCTTTTTAAATTTTGCTGTATTATTTTAACACAAAGTGCAAAAATCATGGTAAAAATAACCTTTTCAACATTGCAGAGGTGTTTTTAAAAGAATTCATAATAACAAATGCTAATTTGATCTTTAAAAATGAATTAAAAAAGGGGAAGCATACCCGGCACTAAAATAAAAGGGACAAAAACAGGTCCGACCAACAATGCGGTAAAATATATCCGAGTCATTAGTGATTCTGGCCATCTGTCGGCGATGTTATACGACTTGGTCCTCAGGGCAAACAACATGAAGAATAATAGTATTATACGCCAATTCATCTGGCACGATAGCCAACATAAATATCTACACAGACCGAGATTGTCGGGCAATAAAAGATACTCCAGCCAAAATTTCAGCTATTTTTTCCATCGGATGTTGTCATCAACTTATTTTTGGATAACATATCTATTTTAATATTGTATGTGTAATTTACATCCCTTAATTGAGTAAAAACAACATTTCATTAACTATACTGGGTTGTCCGGAAAGTAGCTTCGTATTTCTCTGATATGACGTTTTGAAAAAATCATAACTTATTTAATTTCTAACATTCTGAATGTATATTATTAAGAAGGGTAATAGTTAAGTACATTTTTCGTCCATTGTTGACCCAAATTTTGTAGCGTTTTTTTTCGTCAAGACGGAAAAAAATATTAGTTTTTCGGTGCTTGATGCTTTTCTACTACCGCAATGGAAAAAATGGGACTTAAATCAAAAACATATATGTTCAGTGTACGGCGATGATGTGTTAGAAGCGATCGATCGTGTACGTCAAATATGGCTTGAAAAAAAAACCGTTATGGTAATACGACACTCGAATATGTCCGCTCTTAAAGGCCGATCATCACTTATAATGACCGAATCAAAACCTTCATAGAGACTTAACAGCATTACATGACACGAGATATTGCTGAGATACTGAAAGTATCGAAAACAGATTAACAAAATAAAGTTACTTTAGAATATAAAAAAAATCACTTATAATTTAATCTTAAAATACGAAATTACAGTCATGACAACCTATTGTAAAAGATGATCTGTTTAATTATGAAATATATGTTTGACTTTCCCAAATCAGAAACTCATAATCATAGCGTTTTATCCTGTTATATATTAGGTCCTTACATATGAAATTGGCGTTTTGCCGTACTGGCAACTTTGATCTCAAATATCTTCTCTTTGGTTAGGAATTCCAAATTAAAATTTATACAGCTATTTACTCAAGTATTTGTGTTTCGAAAATTATAATTCATTTGTTTTTTCCTCAATTGTTTTTTTTCTTTGCGTCACTCAGTTTACAAAATGGAAAACTTGAAATATCGCGTTATTTACGAGTACGAGTTCCACCGTGGCACCAGTGCTGCAGAAACGGCTCGAAGGATTAATGATGTGTATGGCGACGGTGCCGCAAAAGAAAACACAGTGCGTTTTTGGTTCTAACGTTTTCGTTCTGGAAATTTCGACCTTCAGAACAAGCCCCGTGGACGGCCGGAGACCAAAGTTGATAAAAAAGAATTGAAGGCTATTGTGGAAGCGGATCCATCGCAAACCACGTCCGGGTTAGCTGCAGGCTGCGGTGTTAGTGATAAAACTGTTTTAATCCACTTGAAGCAAATTGGGAAGGTGAAAAAGCTTGAAAGGTGGGTACCTCACGAATTGAGTGAAGCAAATCAACAAACGCGCGTTGACTGCTGCGTTGCATTACTCAACCGGCACAATAATGAAGGGATTTTGAATCGAATCATTACCTGTGATGAAAAGTGGATCCTGTATGATAATCGGAAGCGCTCATCGCAATGGCTGAACCCTGCCGAACCAGCCAAACCATGCCCCAAGCGAAAATTGACTCCAAAAAAGTTACTTGTGAGCGTTTGGTGGACTAGTGCTGGTGTCGTTCACTACAGCTTTCTTAAATCTGGCCAGACGATTACGGCAGATGTCTATTGTCAGCAACTGCAAACCATGATGGAAAAGCTAGCTGCTAAACAACCGAGGCTGGTTAATCGCTCTAGGCCACTGCTGCTTCATGATAACGCTAGACCACACACTGCACAACAGACGGCTACCAAATTAGAAGAGCTTCAATTGGAATGTCTAAGACATCCACCGTACTCTCCGGACCTTGCCCCAACAGATTACTATTTTTTTCGAAATTTGGATAACTTCTTGCAAGGGAAAAAATTCAACTCCGATGGGGCAGTCCAAACCGACTTCAAAGATTTTATTGATTCCCGTCCGAATGGTTTTTTTAGTAAAGGGATCGATGAACTACCTATGAGATGGCAAAAGTGCATAGATAGCAATGGTACATACTTTGATTAAATAAATATATTATATTTAAAAAAAATCAACTTTATGTTCCTCCCAAACAAAACGCCAATTTCATATGTAAGGACCTAATATTATTCTTATTTGTGATATCGCCTTTAAAGAGAAGACTATATTATGCACTCGAAACGTCGGTTTTTCAAGTTTACCGAATACGGCAACCGGCAACGTGCATATAGCAAAGTATGCACGTTGAATAATCTAATGATAATATAATAAGTCCAAGCCATTCAAGAAACATTTTTCAATATTCATATTTCTTCCGACATCGCGTTAAAATAGCTAAAGGACTTGTTCTTCTTAATATATATGTAATATATATTTCTCATATTTTATTAAAGTTTATGGGTATCGTTTCTAATTTATTTTATATTTTCTTAAACAAATCGAAACTTTTTAGGGATAAATAAACAAAAATTTACATAATTTAAAGAAGGAAATAAAAGTTCTCTGGCCAATTTCTCATAAAGTAATTATTTTAGTTAGGAATAAAACAAAAATAATAATGGTCTTCAGATACAATTTTCTCTCTTTATAGCCCAAGAGTAATGCCGGATGATTATTTTCTTCTCCTCTCGCTGCCTCCCAATCGTTTACGTCGCAAATTTGCTTCATCACGTTAATAAGATTTTTGCTGAAGCTGCAAAGCGAAGTTTTTGGTGAGGAAATAAATCCGCATTAAATTAATTGATGTAAGTATCAGTTTTACAACCGAGTAAAGCAGATCTATGTTTAACTCTTTGGAATAATATTTGTCTAAATTACATTTTCATTTGTTATTAGTTGGTTATGTTTGCGTTTCTGTAAAAATTGCTTTTAAAAAAAAAATTGCATGTTAAACTGTAATGAAATTCATGATTTAAAAATATGTTCTTGTTTTCTGACTTATTTCATCACCATTGAATACTGGGACCTTGTTTAAACGTTTTATAGAAAGTTACCAGAAATGAAAAAATACGTACAATGTTAAATATAAAGCCTAAGAAAATATTTAATTTAAAAATAAGTTCTTCTTTCAGTCTTTACCTCACCACTGAAATATGTTGATTTGTTTCGTAAAAATAGATTGTTAATTAAAATACAACATTTTCTGATCTAGTGGAATTTACGATTTAAAAATATATTATTTTCTTATAACTTATTGAACCATCACTGTAAACTTGTAGACATCGTTTGTATAGATTGGGTATAAATTGAAATGAATTAATGTACAAATCTAATAAAATTCATAACTTCATATGATATTCTTGTCTTCCGAGTTGTTGCCTCATCACTGAAAACAGAAATCTAGTAGAAATCTTTTGTAGAATTTGACATAAATTAAAAAAAAAGAATGTTCAAATTTAACGAAATCCATTATTTAAAATATTTCTTCTCTTCTGAGTGTTTGTTTCACTATAGAAAAATGTGATGTTAAAATTTTGTGCAGAATTCGGTTATTAGAATGCTCAAATCTAATGATTTTTCAAAAACATGTTATAGTCTTTTGAGGCATTGCCTCTCCACTGAAAACAGCAATTTTATATAAAAAAATTAAGAAATCGGTTATAAATTAATAAAATTTGAAATTTTTAAATCTAATGAATCCACTAAAAATATTTTTTTATTTTCTGAATCGTTGCCTCACCACTGAAATCTTCGATCGTTAGGAGCTTCACTAACTGTTAACGATTCTTCTTCAGCTGTCTCGAGACTTGCTTAAGTGAAGTGTTAATATCACTGAAGATACTGCTGAAGTCTTAATTAGATCGATACGACGTAATGACACCCTCTCCTTTCCTCTGTCTTCGATCGATGCTGACTGTCGCAACAAGTCTCTTTGCCAGGCTATTATTCCCTCTCCGAGTCAAGTGGCTATAGAAGTGAAGAATTTATCTCTAACAAAATTCCAAGGCTTTGTCTTTTATTTGGAAGTCATCCAAATGAACATTCGTATACCTGGCAGACCTAGGGATTCTCGACGTTTCAAAAGTATAAATTCTCTTTAAATTTGCTATTTTAATTAGATATTCGTAAGCTGTGACGTTTTTTTGAAAAATAAATTTAAATTCTAGGGATATAGTATGTTTTCCTGAATCTTATTTTCTCTTTTTTTCACCCTTATCATCGCCCAAACATTGGACTCGTTACTTTTGATTTACTTTTTTCAATGCTTAAAATGTCCAAGTTCCTGACGAATAAAGACATTAAAAAGAAAATTGAGTTCATCACGAGACTTATTTTGGTTGAAGTTGGGATGCATCTATCTTTTTTTATTTTTCCACGTCATAGCTACGTTTTTTGCTTTTGCGATTCATCTTCTTATATTACCTTTGCACCATTCATAAACATCATTATAAATTCAAGATTGACGAAGTTATTTAAAATTTTCAAGTATTATTGTACATTTGAGAGTTGCATAAAATACACGGTCTGTCCAATGGGAAAGGGGACTGATTTTATTTCCGCGCAACCACCTTGCGCCATCTGTGAATGAATAAATGAGTTAACTAGCGACTCACTTCGACTATCTTCCATAAAAGTTTCAAAGCGCTGGCATCACTGGTTCATTCGTAATGACGTAACAATTTACAGTACCTTCTTAGTATCGGTCGGGAAAGGAACAATGGAGCAACGTGCCAATATTAAATTTTATTTTAAATTAGGTAAAAGTGCCACAGAAACTTTTGAAATTATTTAAACTGTTTATGAAAGTGAAGCAATGAGTCGTAAAAACGTTTTTAAGTCCACAATCTCCGAAACTGAAAAAAGTACGTATGCAGAAGAGACGAATCAAGACTGCTCACCGTTTTCTTTGATTCCCCACAAGGAATTAACGCCAGAAAGTCAAATAGTGAACGTTAATGTATACTTGGGTGTTTTGAATCGTTTATGGGTTAGGGTTCTTCGAGTTCGACCCGAATGCCGAGAACAAGGGCCATGGTCTTTGTTGCATGAAAATGTACCGGTGCACAAAAACAAGATTGTACGTGATTTCTTGCCCGCTAAAAGTACCGATCACCTCCCGTATCTGCCTGATTTGACTCCATGCAACTTTTAACTATTCCCAAAACTGAAATTGTCGATGAAAGGAAAGCGTTTTGACACGATTTCAGACATCCAGAAGACTTCGATCATAATTTTCGAGGCAATTCCGAAGAATGAGTTTCAGGAGGGCTTCAGAAAATTTTACAACTGCTTCCAGTATTGGATTAAATCACAAGGAGTGTATTTTGAATTCAAGGAAATGTAAACTGAAAATAAATAATATTTTGTATTTCATTTCCCATCAGTCACCTTTCGCATTGAACAGACTATGTATGTTACATAAATTAATTAACATAATAAGTTCTATCCAACTATGATGGAAATTGTGTGAATGCATTGTTGTCTAAATATTATTTTCATCTCATCCAACATATTCTGACGTTTTCCCATTTTCAAGAATGATTGCATTCTGAAAAAATGTAGTAAAATCCTAAAACTGGTAAAAAACCATATTAAAATACTGAAATTAAAAAGTTTTTCTTTATTGCCTTCAAAACCAATACGCATATCTAGAGTATTTGTGCCGAGAAATGATAATGATATTAGTAATTCTTTAAATTCAATATTTTCATGTTCAAGTTACATTTTTCGAAAAAATCCTTAACTGCGTTCATTTAACTATATCTAAGATCGTTTTAAGAGTTATTTATTAAGGAACACTTATAAACATATCTCCCTACATTTCTAGTAAAATATATATAGGTTCTTATCAATAAAGATACTAAAATGAATATTTTCAGTGTATTACTAATATCACTTTACATTCTGATAGCGAGAGCCTTTATTATTGGGCTTCGAGCACACATTTTGTATTCTCTATCAAATAAATCAACTCATAATTGCTCACTAGCTGAGAACACCCAAATTTGAAAGAATGTTAGTTATTTAAAATAAAACCATTTAAATATTTAAAAAAATCGGATACTTTCTATTCAAATGACACAGCAGAAATGTTCCGCGTTTTGACTGGATAATTTAGATTGAGTAAAACGTTATTTAAAAGAGCTGCCACGTCTGCATTTGGCCAGCCCGGGGAGGTTTAGTAGCCGAAATGTTTTCAGGCGATTTTATTTTTGTTAATGAAAAGTTAAATGGATTTCATGAATTAATTTTCTGGTCTGTTTGTTTTTATTGCTTACTGTGGAGCTTAAGTACTTGAAATAAACAAGATTTCCTCTGTTTTGCGGCGATTGCTTTGCAGATAACCATACAACCCTTCAATTGGGTAAGTTTAGGCCATTAAAAGCCTTGTATACATTATTTGTCTTTTCTTTTTTCTTTGTCTTACTCAAAACTATCTGATAAGATGAAAATTGTTTACTTAGCTAACATATTTTTTTTACATTTAAATAATATTTATTTTCCATTAGTTTAGTAACCGTTCAATATATTTGAACTGGTGTTCGAACATATTCAATAGCGTGGCCGGTAGACAATATTGTCTTCGACTCGCTATTTGTCATCACTTTCACACGTCTAGCGAGTATTAATACCAGACGAATCCCTTTATTCGATTACTATAATTTTTATTTTATTTTTTAGATGCCATTGGAAATTAAACCCGAAGCTCCCGGGTAGAAGGCAAGCGTTTTATTGACTATTTTAAGGACGTTATAAAAGTTTATATTAAAAATATTTGTATGTATATAATTATTTGAAATGAGGGCAAGAGGAAAGAAGACAAATTATAAGAAGATTGAGTGCTTAAGATAAAGAAAAGAACATAATAATGGTTTGATCACCTAGAAAGAATTAATGAAGGATGATTTACGAAAAGTATGTATAAAATTTGTAAAGAATACGTTTTGTCAGAGAACCTAAAAACTGGGCATAATCAAGTAACTATAATTCTGAAAGAGGGAAGAGTGAAAAGCATTTTAATAGGAAAGTATGCATAACAAGATGTATGGACTTCATAGAAGCGAAATATGTATGCCCGGTTAGAAAGAAGTGTATATTTGTTCTCTGCTTTTCTCAATAAGGACGTGACGTGATGGTGACGACAATGATGTGTTAAAAAAATATAGTTTTAAATAAATTATCATAAATATTCATATATAGTACTTCCAAAGCACCTTCGGTTACTTTTAAAACTTTTTATTAAAACTTTAGTGGCTAAGTCATATAAAGTGAATAAATGACAAAATAACGATCATTTGAATATTTATAGAAAAAACAATCTTCTGCCAAGATAATAACCCATACCCTTCTGCGTAAGAAGCTACGCTTACCTACAGTCAGTATTAAAAAAATAAAAAATTATACTATTAAGGTGCTTCCCTGTCGGATTAGGCATAGAGGACAGGATGCCAGATTTTCCTATCTCTACATAAATATTTCAACATGACCACATCCATACATATTTGTGTACTGTATATTGATTAGTTTTTCCCCATTAATTTGTTTCACGTGCCCAAACCAACTCTTTTTACAATGGCTCTTTTTCATCTTACTGAATAATCAGTCTAAGGTTCAGATTCATCTCTAATTCCATGCACTCTTATATATTGGCACCCCATGAATTCTTCTTATCGCACGTGTTTCTACAGCATTTATTCGGCTCCTTTCAGATTTTTTTCACGTCCACATTTGACTCTGTCATTGAATATAATATAAACATAAAGAAAGTTTATGTATGTAACAGAGGACCAATCATACCAAAAGATTAACTAAAAGAATGTCATATTTTTTACAAATTTTACATTTTTAAGAGATGAATCAATAATTTGCTATTATATTTTAAGTGGTTTAATCAGTAACAGGTCTGTTAAATAAACAATGTTTAACCATGTATATAAAAATATTTTTTTCACATTAAATTAGGGGTAGTAAAATTAAAGATTTAAAAAGTCCATACTGATAACATACAATAATGCCATTTCTCTGTTGGGGTATGCGGAGAGGACATAGCGCCAGAATTTCTAATATCAATGCATATAATTCACCTTTTTCACATTCATACACCTACATATATGGCATTTTAGATTTCTCTTAATTCTTAAATTACTTTTTTTTTCAAAATAGCATTTACACTTTCAATTACACTTTCCTAAGTCAAAAAAATAAATTCAATTCAATTAAATTGGAACTTGTAAGACCTTGGTGCAAGAAAATGATTGTTCCTCCTCTCAAACAATATACACATTTGAACACGAGGAATAATTGAAAACAAATTAAGTGCGTTGCCAATGGTTTTATGAATGCACTCGAACGTTTTTTTTAACAATATTACTATTGTATATTATTAATGATTTAATAATTATAATTATTAATCAAACTCATTTAAAAAAATCTGTTCTAATCAAATCTTTTTGATATTTGCACAAAGTGTCTACAGTAAATACTACCACATTTCGCAACACAAAACAGACTGGACTTATAAGTCAGATATGATTTTATGTTGTTTTAAATTGAAAATATTCTTAGGAATCTTAAAACGTATATAAATTTCCATTATGAGGTTTCAAACACTTCAACTTATGTTTAACACATAATTTTAAGGTAATGTTAGGTAATCATTATTTAAACAGCTAATAAAAATAAATCGTTGTCATTTATTTTTTATCTAATATTTCAACTATTGTAACTAATAACTCTGCCCTCAAAAATTATTCTTTTATATCTGTTAATATTATATAACTTCAACTCATGTTATTGTCAAAAAAGAATGATTCAAGGAAACACAGTCCAAATATCTCATTCAATTTATAAATGTTTTCCAGAAACACGCTTTTCGGTTGTGAATAAAGAAGGCATAAATAATAATACAATAACATTTTAGAAATAAAAAATATTTTAGTCCTCCCTTCATGAAAATAAATATCACAAAAAAAATCCCATTAAAAGTTCTGACAACTAACGGTGGTTCTGTTTAACGTTAAAAGATAGTCAAGTCGATTCAACGTCTCTTTATGGAAAAATTATTTTTTCAATTCCAAGACAAATGAAGATGACAAAGTAATTTAGAGTAAAAGCATCGCGAATGTTTTTACTTTGCTTGTTGAGTAACAAAAAGTTTTTATTTTTCTTCCTGCAAAATATTCCTTTTGAATGTTACTCAAATATATCTGACATAATAATATATTTTCTTAATTTACTAATTGGTTAACTTTTTTTTTGACAATATTACTATTATGATATTATTGATTTCACTTCGTTTAATATCTCAGACAATAAATAAGTACCTCGTTAAATTTATTTCCATAAATTTGAATGATTCCGTTGAAATACTGTGTAATTGTATTTAAGATTAAACTAATTTTATATAAGAAAAATTGTTCATGTTTATTTTAAAGCATTCAAAATGGTTGAAAAATATTGAATTTGGCAAAGTAATTTTATTCAATCAGGATAACATCAAGACTTTTATTGTTAATTTGTTTTATGAAAAAATAATGCTTTACATTTTTTTATTCGAGGTGCGTGAACAAAATAATATAGAGAACATGAGCTATTTTTATAAGAGTATTCAGTGCCCCATTTGTATAGATGTCGCTCCTAGGGAGTTAGCAATTTGTCCCCCACCTTTCTTTACGTAATTAAAATAATGTTTACCTTGGGTGATAATGTGTTTCGCGCCACACAACAAACCACTACAGATTACGTCCTGCTTTCTTCTCCGCAAATGCATCTTCGATGTCTTTGATGTTCATATTCACTGTGATGCCTGATTCTATTGATATTATAGCTAATGCATTTAGTTTTACCATGATATGCTTTCAATCGTTTCATTGATGAAAAACTTTGTTCTCCCAAACAGTTTATTAATGGAGTGCATAAATAAACTAACGTCAATATTTAGATAATGAGTATTTTTTTCTTCAAATTATTAAATAGCTGAGCTGTAGCATTGAGCAGTCGTGGTTATTATTAGATTTTAAATATGAACTGGAGTGAATACATTATTTAATAATGCATTTATCTTAATGTCTGTTAGTAAGAGCGGCTCCGAGTGTATCAGAAATTAAAATATATGTAAATGTATATAATAAATATATAAATATTAAATAATAATAGTTTTTGTTGTACTTATTGGAAATTCTTATATTTGTCCAAAAATAACCGAAACATCATTTAAAAGAAAATAAAACAGAACCTTTGTGAAAACAATCTTTTGTCAGCGAATCCTCTTTGGTCTTCACCCAAACAAGAAACTCTAAACCTGTAAAGAGAGCATACCATTTTACACTTGAAAGAAGTTTGAAGTAGTTTTGCGGATTCATTTAGAAAATCCCTCGCCGGGATCGCTGGGGCTTACGACAAAAGAATGTTACTTATATTAAAACATGTCTAGGTAGCTGATGTTAGGTTAAACAAAACCCTCTCTCTTGATCCATCACAAAAAACCGTTTTATTTTTTTCGAGATCTTGTACTTACAGAAAATGCGATTTGGAAGAAAGTAGATTTTATAAAATGGACTCTTATCTTCTAGTTTTATCTTTATAGAGAGACATTTCAGACTTCGTAGGTTCTTGGGAAATGTAAGCAAAATACTGGTTATATCTAAAGATTTCCTAATTCAAATATAGGTATGTTAACAAAACTAAATGAGTACCTGTTTCTTAATAATAAGATGTGTATTTTAAGGTTCTTATTTAATTTTAAGTAGTTTTCTATGTATTCGTGATAATATATTTTTTAAAAGCAATTCATTCACCCAATGAGGATTTTCTACTACCACATTAAAGTTAAAAATACGATTATAAGAACAAATAAAATAAATTTCGTATCATTATATTGCATTGTTTCAATATGAAGATCTTACATTTTTTTAAAGAATATATATGACCGAATTCATAGGCATCCTTATACTCTCAAATACTAGGCGGAAAATGCCTGTGTCATTCAAGGGGAGTAGCACAGCGCGGGGAACGAACCGGCAACCTTTAGCATGGACGTCCAGTGCATTAGCGCGCGGGCATGCACCTCACAATGATCATGCAAAATGCATACAAGTTCAGTATTCAAGCGATAAGCAAGAAAGCGTTTTGAATCTTTTTTTGGTAATTTAAGTAAAGCATAAAATTTATTATATTATATAATATATTGAAATAAGTATAATTTATTTTCTTGTTGTACTCACAGAATGTTCATTTATAAATAAGTTGCGGAACAAAAGTTTAAATCTCTTACATGGGGTAATGAAGCTTTTATTTTTCATAAATGCTGAACTGATATTATAAATTGGAAATTTTCGTTTTGTGGTTATTAAAACTCAATTGAGGTTATTTAATTTTTTGTATCAAATTTCATGAAATATCTAAGACTTTCTTTTTATTCAGTTTAAATTCAAATAAACTATGATAATTTTCATTATGTCATTACTTAAAAAAATGTTATTAATTAAGAATTATATTTCCTAAATGATAATAATGTTAAAGCTCACAAAAAAAATTCTTACGTAAGATGCATATTTAACAAGAGCATAAATATACTCTTAATAATGAAAAAGATACAAAAAAATTAAGTTGTTTAGACATAATGTTGATGTAGTTTTTTTTTAATTTTGTCACTTGATTTGATAAATTTTTGTAATGAAAACGTGGTACTCGTATTTGTAGGTTTGTTTAAGGCTACGCATATCAATGCATAGTGTGAATATTTTAACTAAGTGTTTGAATGTTAAGAACAGCAGTATGAAATGTGTTATCAAGGAATAAGAACACTGCAATATGCCATGCCTTGAGAATTGGTTTTCTTTATCAACAAAATGATGATTTTACGCACTTATAAAGTACCTACAATTGTAATTAATTTCGCTTTTATATTAAAAAAAATTAACATCAATGATACAATAAATATAAGGTGTTAACATTAATTGTGTCCGTTTTTTTCCAAATTTAAAAATGAGCACCAAAAGTAAAACAAAATGGTAAAGCTTATACGTCATTCGAAAGAAAATTTTCTGCTCCACAAGATATTATGTTTGCTTTTACGTTACATATATTATTTGATTTGATTACAAGCCTTCAAAATGGAATGTAAAGTAGACGAAAGGGAGCATTTTCGCGTTCAATCGAGGGAATAAAGCTGCCAAAGCTGCTCGCGATATTTGCGAAGTGTACGGTGAAGATGCTATGAATAAAAGGACAGCTCGTCGATGGTTTTTGCATTTCAAAGACGATAATTTCGACCTGAAAGACATGGAGCGTTCCGGACGACCAGTAGACTTCGATGAGGACCGCATAAACCATATTATTCATGAAGATCCCCTTCAAACCACCGTTGAATTGGCTGAGCAGATGAATTGTAGTCACATGCCTGTATATCGCCATCTTAAATCAATGGGAAAAGTCCAGAAGTTCGGCGCTTGGGTTCCACATGTTTTGAGTGAAAACAACAAAAATCAACGTTCGACAATTGAAAAATCAACGTGCGAATAAAAGGAGGTGTCGAAAATGCTCACTTTCGTCTACTTGATATTCCATTTTGAAGGCTTGTAATCAAATAAAATAATATATGTAACGTAAAAGCCAACACAATATCTTGTAGAGCAGAAAATTTTATTTCGAATGACGTATAATAATCTTTACCATTTTGTTTTACTTTTGGCGCTCGTTTTTAATTTGAAAAAAAAAAACACCCAATATTTTACTGTGAATAGTAAAAAAATAATTTAAGTAATTCATCTATTTGTCAAAATAAAGCAGGGTTAAAACGTTTTTTGTTTACCTTCTTTTTTTTCAAATTTAGAAGTATAATATAGGATCAATCGATCTCCGAATACACTAAGAAGTATTAATCGTATGAAGTCTCAAGCGATCCTCATTGGCAGTCCTCAGCTTCTCAGTAAATTAAACACTGACTTACTCCCTCCAATATTATTCGATGGCTCTATCATGCCATTAAATAAAACCGTTAAAAACCTTGGAATGCTAATAACTCCCTCATGGCAAGATCAAATAAATAAGGTAAGCCGAAAGATCTTCTTCAGCCGTCATTCCTTTAATAAAATTTTGCAATGATTCTTGCCCGCTAAAACCAAAATTTTACCCGTGCACTTTCTGCTCTTTTCGATTTTGACTATGCAGATGTATGTTATTTGGAGATAACGGAAGAACAGCTGGACAAATTACAGCGTCTTCAAAATGTTTGTCTAAGATTTATTATTATCCTGAGAAAGTACGATCATATCACTTTATACCAGAAGGCGCTAAACTAGCTGAACGTGAGAAATAGACGCCACATACTGCCTCGATTGTATAATATGTCATCAGTGAGATACAGACAAAAGAGTAGTTTACTGGGGACACGACAAATGAAAGGCAACAAACTCAGATCCATTAAAATTGTGTCCAAATTAAATTACCTCTTGTTTTTTCGCCAATTGTGTACATTTCTTGTCATGTGTAAATAAAATAAAATAAAATAAATAATAAACATCCTTATCTATTCCCCCACCACCCCCACCCCGTCTTATTTCGCCGAAAATTTTCCCCGTCATTCCGACTATGGCCTTGCGCTACGCTCAAACAAAGATTGTTTATTGGCCTTCCCAGTTCACTGCTCTTTTTTATACGTCATATTTTACTGTCCATGCAGTGAGACTCTGGAACCAGTTACAAACCTATGTTTGACTTTAAGAATCGACTGAAAAAACTCTTAATTTATTTTCGGTATATGACGTGTTCTATTCCTGATTTTTCTTTCCTCTCGACCATCCTTTCTTTTTCAATTTCATTTATGATATCTCATTCTTACTTTTACTACGAATATGTACGAATATATTTTTCATAAATTTCATGAAAATGAATAATCATTTAAATATATTTTTGCAACCACGTAACTTACTTTATAAACATTTGTCTGGTTGGTTAGTAGAGATTGCTGCCTGGCAATAAGCCGGCCAGATTGTATTTGCATTGAAGTGTTAATAAATAAAGAGGTTTAAAAAATAGTGTTACATATATCTGTACAAAAATGTAAATGAATAGTTGATTTTAAAAAACCCTCATATATTAGATATTTCATTACAATTCTTTAAAATTTATTTCAGATGAAAAATATTCTTCGCAAACGCGAATTGTTTCTGGTTACGGAATTATAATGTTTATGATAAAATTATACAGAGCTTTCGTTTTACTTTACGTTAATGGTTACTTCAATTACTCGTTGGTACTTAGACAAATTCCATTAAAATGCTTTTAACTAGAAGAATGCCTATAAACGTTTATCAAAGTATTTGCCGAAATTATAAACGAAAACATAATCTCATTTCAAGTTTTTTGCTTGGGAAAATTATAACGAAATAATTCTTAAAAGAAGGACTCATGAAAAGGACTCATTTCCAACTTTATATATAATTTTGTTAACTTATCGGTTATAAAAAGATTATCGGCACCTTTCTCGCGTGAGACCATTCACTTCTATTTACTTAAAAAATAGACGCCTATTTTCAAAATATAAAATACTTTCAATTTCAATAACCAATAATATTTTGCTAAAGTATCGTTCATTTTAATTTTTAAAAATCTCATTTAGTTACTTAAATTTAATATTTATTTGATAGTGAAACACTCATATTATTTTTTTTCATTTTGTTACATCATACACCGCAAATCCTATTTGTTTTTTTCATTATTATTTCACAAATAGAAATTGATACATTTTACAAAGGTGAGCTGTTTTATTACGCACAAATTTGCGACACCTGCGGTTTACATTTTAAGAGTTTAAAGTTTAATTCTCGATGATACCCATAAAAATCCTTCCAGTTTGTTCTAGATATTTTAATGACATGTCGGTGTACAAAAGTATTACTGACATATACTTGCATTGTTTTGAATTGAAAAAAATGTTGATAAAATATTTATTTATCTTTAGTTCTATACAAGTTTTCTTGATTTTTTTTTTCACTAATCTAGTAGAATTTTTGTAGGTGCTGCCGTGTACTCGTATAATTATCTCGAAAGATTATCTACTTTTCGAATTATGTAAAGAAGTACCGAATATATCATTGCGCAATGAAAAAACTAGTTCATCTATTTTTTTGACGAAAATGACTTTTGAATGTTTATGAAATTGACGTAATCGAGTCATAACAGAAAAGCCCTCGATTCTCATAAGTTTCCCAGTTACGAAAATTAAAGTCTACATTATCTCACTAAAAGGGTTGAAATAAAAAGGATATTTTGGAAAAGTCTCAAAAACACATATTTATTTTAATCCTAATATGATTTTGTTTCGTTTTATTAGTTACTCTTTATGGTCTAGTAAGGAAGATACTTTTCTTCGGTCTGGAAGTTTCGAGTTAGACTCCCGCTTGGCACCCAAGAAATCCGAGTCTGATAAAAATGTTCATCTGATAAAAAAAATCGTTGAATGATGAACGAACATTTTTGGGGCATAAGTTTTATCATGTTATCTTTTTTTAAATCTTGTACCTCGATTTCTAAAAACGTACTTACATGATTAAGTCACCCAATGCTGACACAGTGGATACAGCAGGCTGTTTAGAATTTAAAGAAGACAGAATTTGTGTTAATGCTCTAAGCTGGAAGTTTCAGCAGTAGCGGTTGTAGTTGAAAAACAAATTTAAAAACGCTTTTAAAATCAAATTAATTTAGATAAACTTACTCTTTGCACTGCAATATTGCCCCTTTTGAAACGCCGACTATACTTTTAGTCAATTGAACGCGACAAAAACTTTCCTTCTGTTAATACGTAATACGGTCCAAAACTGTCCACCACAAGAATGAAAAGGTGACAGAATAAAAAAAAACAATCCATAGTCACCTCATAACTCGATACATTTTTAGAACGATGAATTGATTTTTCAATAGCACTGAAAAAATATTCTGAAGTGTCTGAAGTGGTGGTTCTACAAATCTGCCTTGACGAAGGTCATCTTTAATAGATTCTTTGCCTAAGCGTAACTGATTACGCGAAAGCCTAATCTTTCACTGTGAAATATGACTGAGAAGATTTACCGTAAGTAACATCGAAACGTCGTTTAACTTCAGTTATTTTTTTTTCTTTCTTTGAAAAAACTTGATACCCACTCGATATTCAATTTTTAACATTTTGGAAAATAACGAAACCACATATGTTTTATCGGCTATAGTTGACATTTTACTGAGAATATTAACTGTAACATCGTCTAACCACACATGAGGGTAACCAGCGTCGTATCTGTCAAAAACATGCTTTAACTGGTTCAGGCTGATAATTTGAACCTTATTGCGTAAATTTTGCCATTTTATTAAAGTTAATAATTATTACATTTTAATTAAACTTATGAACAATCATGAGATGTTACGTGATTGGAGTGGAATATAAAACTTAATTTTATATAATATGTAATTGAACCAACGTGTGCTATTATTTATAATTGTATATTAAATATCTTAATCTGTAAGGAAAAGAAAAAACCAATCCAAAAATTATATTATTTATAGTTAAGGCATTCACATTGTGGAGGTTTAAAGACATTGTAATTTGTTTTTATCAAACACCTTTTATTCCACTTTTTGTAACGATAATTTTTTTCAAAAAGGAAAGTTATTTTTGCGTCAACCTGTATGTATCTCTATATACGACTCATATCTGTACTACACATGATGAACAATTTCTCAGCTGTTTCGCACTATTAATCTACATATTTCTTACATTTAACTATATTCCAATATTTTTTTAAATGAGGCATTCTCGAAATTTCAAAGTGGATTGAGAAGACGTTTTATTATTCAGTGTTTAACTGAGTATTTTTTTAATTTAGAAAAAGCTGAAACAAGAATATAATTTAAACACAAATATGAGAAGCTTTTTCTAATAAACCTTTTATGAGTGTAAAAATATTTTGCTTAAATTAACCAGAGTCTAGTAAACCAGACACAGCAAATAGAGTATAAACTTCACAATGCAATCGACAGCAGCTTAAATTTTGAGAAGTTCTCCAGTTGAAAAGACGTAACCAGTAGCTTTAGAATATGGTTTCATTTTCCTAACCTTTTTTTTCTTTTCATTTTCCTAACATCAAATAGTATTTTTTTCTTTAATGAGACCAAACTATAAAAATCAATCAATCAGCGCCATTAAATAAATTCCGACGAAAGAATGTTTCAAACTATGATATAGGATGTTAATGACATTTTACGTTATTTTAGAATATGTTTTTAAAAAAGCCAACGTTTCGAAAATATGTAAAGTTCAAAATTATTGTTCCACAACGATGTAATAATACGTGAAGTGTACTCTTATTGTATTGTATTACACTATTGTTGTATACAATACAACCTGGCGGGCTTATTCACCAGAAATATGTTAAAGAGACCTTAAGTGAAAACCAGACTGGAACCCTTATTTAAAAATCTGGGTTCCAACTGGAATCAAACCCGCAGCCTCCGAGCTGGAAGATAAGCGTCTTACCAACTAGGTCACGAAGATCGTGGCTTAGTTGGCAAAACGGTACAGTGAATATAAATTTTTTTTTTTTATAAATAAAAATCACTTATGGGATTAAATGAGTTATTGATAATTATTGCACAAATCTAAACAAAAGCCACTTTGAAACAACCAAATGAACCTGCAGGCGCGCCAGTGTCCTAGATAATAAATAACATTGATTCGATCCCAGTAGTACCCAAAATATATATAAAAAGGGTCTCAATCTATTTAAGAGTTGCTCTATGGCCTGTGCTAGTATTACCGACACGTTCGACTTGTAAGCTTTGATTACCGGGGTAATAAACTATATTATCTGTCGGTCACCTTCTTCAACGTGTTTGCATCAACAGTACAGATATTTTGATGTTTACTTTACAAATCAATGAATGCGAAACATAAACGACCTCCGTGGCTTACTTGGTAAGACGTCTGTCTTTAAACCCGGGGTTGCAGGTTCAATTCCTGTTGGTACTCATTTTATTCCAAATAGGGTTCAAATCTTGTTTTCACTTAAAGTATTACTATGCGCACAACAACTATAGCCGTAGCATACTCCATAGCAGAGTATTGTGCTCTCGTTTTTGTTCGGAGCGCCCATACTAATCTTATTGATGAGGTAGTGTGGATGTAAGAAGCAGCCTTAAATCAACGCCTTTGCTATGTTTCCTGTTCTTATAAACCTGCTGTTTATTAAGCTACGACGTAAAGATGCCATAATGAGGGAGTAACAGAGAGAATATGTAAATGGCATGCTATCGATACACGTTGATGTTTCCTGCCCTCCTTTGACTCGTCTTAAATACTGACGATCATTCTAGATCGAGGGATAACAATTGGCTGAGAGGAATATGGCCTCACCAGATTCTTGGCAAGTGCAATGATATCAGTTTTCGATTGCAAATCTTCCCCTTATGAATGATTCTAAAGTACTTCTCCAAAAGTTGGACCTGCCACAAACATTGTGGTGTAGCCTGAACCATAGTTATGATATACGAACCTTTCTTAGTAATCGTCATGTCGACTGTCGGTCCCATCGTGGAAGAGTGTTCAATATATATTTATTTCCGGTAGTAATGCAGGAGATTCATCGAGGTACTCCTAAGACTGTGCCGTGGATGAGAAAACTGAGCATCCGACTATGAGAGAGAAAAAAAATTATGCATTTTTCTGCATATTGTCACATGGCAAGAAGCCAACCAGTTTGAATTATATACAGCGATAGAGATAAACAATACATTGCAGAATACAAAAATAACCCAAAACATAGAGAAAATAGTGCGCATCGTGTTGCAAGAAAAGGGCATATTGTCTTCTAAGTAACATTATACTAAAGAGGACACGCAATCAAGTTATCCATCACCAAAGTAAATAGGTACTTTATATTCAGCCTAGTTACACTTTCCGCTCTTATGATAAGCGCGAGCAATTTCTCAAAACAAAATTAATTTAGCACCCGTGAAATTTATAATGGCAAAATATGTGTTCTTCCTGTTGCTTTTGCGTAATATCTTCACACTCCCTCCTAACTGCGTCCCCGCGGAGAGCAGTGAGAGAAGACTGACTCGAGATGGATTTATTGCATCATAGCTACATCGTCAGAAGTGTCAGCCGGGACGTTAGTCTCCACGTGACCTCGATAAATTGTATAGCGCCGCAGGGATATTCACTCAATCAGCAAATTTGAAGGGCAGTGTCAGGGGCGGTTTTGACTGAAAGATTCAACCGGCAAAGTAGTGGTTAATTCGTTTGCATGTTGAGATTTTTTTCTGCATCCAGTTCACTCATCAGGAGTATGCTGCATGGTCTGTTGGGAGCATTAAAATTGTGCTTAGATAGTTTTTTTTATTTATAAGAATAGTTCCCCTAAATATATCATAATTAATAATTAGACGTCATAAATAGAACGGCTGAGAGAAAATATTGTCTTCAGCCTCATTATCGCGCCATCGGGTTTTGAATCAATGGTGTAGGCACGGAACTCGAAGTCTGTCATGACACGTATTAACAATGCTATCACATGTCAATATATTATACCATAAAATACTTGCACACGTTTAACACTCGCGAGTATTGTTAGTTAACACACGGACATTGCCAGACTTTGAGTTTTTTTTGGAAAACCATCGGGAATCAAACCTGAAACCCCAAGTACAAGTCTAGCGAGTTTACACACTTGGTCAAAGATGCTATCTTATAATAGTTTAATTTGAAATTAGTTCTGAATTATCTTTGAAGTCCTGGAAGAAAGGCTTTAATTTCATTTTCTTTATTCTGCTTTATGATTTTTATTCACATTACTGAAATAAGCAACTCTGATTAAAAAAAACTGTCAAATATCCCCTAGAAATCAATTCCAAAACACTGGAATGCTTCACTTATATGCTAATCATAAGACTATCGAAATAAAGTACTATACAGTTTTAAAGAAAATTATACCCACACGCACATATGGTATATACAAACACACGAACTACTGTGTTCATTTGTGTTTTGTTTTACATAATATTATCTTTGTTTTAAAGACTCTAAAGTTAGTGTAAAAACAATGGGAATATTTCAACAAAGGGGCTGATGGAGTAGAAAAATCTAATGTTTGGGGAGAGTGTGGAAAATTGCCTTAAATGGTTTAGCATCACTAACCCACCCCTGGAGTCACAAGATGTCGGCGAAAAATTAGAGCTCAGCAAATATGTGAGCAAAGAGCTTTGAAGAAGGCGCTTCCTGGAGCGGCGAGTACCGATAAACCGACTTCCCCTGTCAGCAATTAACCGAGCTCCAGCGAGACAATAAACCTGAAAAATTGCCTACTTAATTTTGAAATAAAATCTGAATCTTTATTTTATATCCTAAAAACAGAATAACCGTAAAATATTTACGAGTATTAATAAGAAACGAAATAACATTCCAAATAACAGAATAGGTAAAAATATGAAAGTAAACGAGAAATTAGTTTTTTTAATAGGCAATCCACCCACACTAGGATGATGTCACTAAATCAAAGTCACTATGCAATTATGTGAGCCAATAAAATAAAAAGAAATGACAAAAATTACGTAAAAAAAGAAGAGCGATGAACTGGAAAGGCGAATAAACAATCTTTCTTTGAGCGTTGCGCTGGTCCATCATCGAAAAGACGAATAGACAGTATGTGAATTTGGCATCTATTTCTAACGTTCAACCAGTTCAATGTTATGTAGTATGAAGTGATGTGATCTTACTTTCTTAGGTCTAAAATAAATCTTAGACGAACATTTTGAAGACGCTGTAATTTGTCCAGCTGTGCATCTGTTATATCCGAATAACATACACTTTTATTCATACACCTTCTCGCATAGCTCCTTCAATTTCTTTGACTTATAATATTTCCTTTTTTCAAAATACCATTAAATTGATTTGAAAATTATGCAAATTTATTTTTTAACTCGCACAATTAGGATTTTTTTTGTGGAACCTTAACCTTTTATTTATCTATTTGATTTTAAAAAACTATTTAAAAACAATGTATTAGTTAAATCGTTTTTCAAATGGACTTAATACATCACCAATAAATAAACCATCTGTCAAGTTCTTAATATTCATATTTCTTGTAATTCATAATAATAATAAACATTCTTTGAATATAATAAAATACAATCTGACAGACTTATTGCAATATAGTAATACCTTACAGTTATTAAAATATATAAACGTGGCATTAAGTGTATACTGACTTATCTATTTTTTTACAAACAATTCTGAGTTCTAATGAGAATCGAACCCCCAACCTTTGGCTGGAAGACAGATGTCTTACAATCTGAGGTAATTACACATATAAAGCATAGTTAAATGTTTTAAGGAGCTAGCATACCCCAAATACATAAAGTTATACGAGTAGATAGGTATTTTTTAAAAACCACTTGGAAAGTTTTGTTCCATAAGTCTAACATAAAATATTTCAGTCAAAATCTATTATAACACAAATCAAATTACATAAACTGTTCAACAAACGAGAAAATACGCTTAAAAAATTGAATTCTTAAAATTGATGTGGCGTTTCAAATTGGTCCTGCGCATTTTATGAGCAACCATACGTACAAATTGATCAATTACTCATTGATAAACTAGGAATCGGAACGCTTCTCAGTGTGCTGTGTCGGAAAAAATTGTAAAATACGTCAGGCATGTAGAAAGATATTGGTGAGAGATGATTATGAGTGAAAAAGTTAATGGAAGAAGGAACATAAGTCGAGCACCCATGTACTGGAGTGACCAGGAGAAATGAGTAACGTATTGTATTCTGAGATGTCACGCAAAAATTCAGTTCGCTGAATAATTATAATGGAAAAAGACTCATATCAAGATCCTAGAACAGATGAAATACTGAGGAAAGATGAACATCTGTATTGTATGGAAATGTATACCATTTTCGTTGTATACAGTACAACTTGGCGCGTTTATTGTCATGTATTAATCTTTTCCAACCAACCAGAAATATGTTATGGAGACCTTTAAAGAAAACATGAATAAAACCCTTTTTAAAATAAATTGGATTCTGACACATAGTCCCCGGGTTGAAAGACTGGCGTCGTACTAACATGCTATATGTATTCCACTAAGGTTATTTTCTGCTAAGTTTTCTTTCACCATCGTCTATTAGGTCAAGCCATATGGTTAAATAATTCCAATTTTTTTTGGCTAAAACTGAAAACTTCCGTCCACAAAACGGTCACTTTAAAAGTCGATATATGTTTTTCTTGAAAAAATAAACATGAAAACATTAAATATATTTAAAAGGAATGTTAATGATTACCATGCTTTGTCCGCATTAACGTACATTATTCCTTCTTAATTTTATAACTCTGAGGTACCCTTGATTCGCACACGTAGATTATACTTAAATTCAAATATACACATATCCTGAAATCAAAAGATCTGTGTTCCTGTATAAATTATATAAATACTTCCTTTAATTTGTAAAACGACTATCGAAGAGGAAACCGTGGTCTGAAATTGGTTTGTTCTATATAAAATAAATTATAAGTTAAGAATACCTTTCCTTAATAATGTAAGATAACAATTCAACTCATAAACATGTCGGGTCTTCAGCCTTAGTAAGAAAAGGGAAAACTTATCGTTAAGGATATGCGAAGCTAGATCCCACCTGATAATGAAATACTATTAACTTAACGGGACGACTCAAATCCTATTTAAACTCACGTATTCTATATCATTTCTGGTAATTTTGTACGAGTAAAATATGGAATTATTATTAAATATAATTTAAGCTCACATACAAAATGTATCTTAACTTCTAGCTCCGTATTATGGGAAATTATATTTGATCTTCCCAAGATACGTTACATTCTCGTATAACTGAGAAGTTTTCCTTTATCTGATATAAACTTATCTTTAGAACTTAGTTATCATTTTCGGTAATGGATAACAACAAGTTTACAAGAGGTTCTGTGTACATTTATAAAGAATATGTTTTTTGAATAAACTACACATTTTGGCATCTGAGTTTTTAATATAGTTTTATTTCAAACTATATATTTTATCAAAGGTTCTAATAAAAAAACGACTATTTAAAAATAATTATTCTTTATAAACCGGAAAGTGGTTTATTGAATATCATGTAAGTTTATATATATATATATATATATATATATATATATATATATATATATATATATATATATATATATATATATATATATATATATATATATATATATATATATATATATATATATATATATATATATATATATATATATATATATATATATATATATATATATATATATATATATATATATATATATATATATATATATATATATATATATATATATATATATATATATATATATATATATATATATATATATATATATATATATA
>OX463838.1:18765208-18918349 GCA_949825065.1 Odontocerum albicorne
TTTCTTTTGCGGCACCGTCGCCATACACATCATTAATCCTTCGAGCCGTTTCTGCAGCACTGGTGCCACGGTGGAACTCGTACTCGTAAATAACGCGATATTTCAAGTTTTCCATTTTGTAAACTGAGTGACGCAAAGAAAAAAAACAATTGAGGAAAAACAAATGAATTATAATTTTCGAAACACAAATACTTGAGTAAATAGCTGTATAAATTTGAATTTGAAATTCTTAACCAAAGAGAAGATATTTGAGATCAAAGTTGCCAGTACGGCAAAACGCCGGTTTCGTATGTGGGGACCTAATACAATTGGGAACACCACACTTGAGAACACTACACTTGAGTAGGAAAAATTCCTTCTGAGGGGCAACGAAAAATAAAATTGAATCAGAAAAAAATTGAAGATAAAACCAAAAAAGAATCACTAATCTCCCAGTCAAGTTCTAAGATTGAGGAAACTTTCTTCAACTCAACACATCTACATTGTAAATGTTCACCAATCCAGACATGGAGCTACCCAATTGTATCCATATACTCGTAATACAAATACATCAGCTTAAGTCGTAATGAACAACATTTGACATGGGTGAAGAAGTTGGGGAAGAGGGAGAAGAAAAAGAAAGATAATATTGTAGATATGTTACATATTTTTCTGTGTTTCAAATCAGCCTTAGGATCCCATTTCTGGTAGACAATATTAAAATATAATTTAAAAAAAACATATAATACAAAAAGAATCATGAAAATTATTTACAATTTGATCATTAAAATTGGTCGAAAGAATCTCTAGAATTTTATCAAATTTCTGTGAAAATCATGAATTAAGCTTAATCCTTCATTATAACTTCTGCAGGATTAGTACAATTACCACATACGATAGACAGAATAATCGTATATTTCATATGACAAAAAAAATGAAACTAACGAGTGTTAAAATGCAAGTGAACCTGCCGTCAAACTATTGAAAGAAGGGTTGCGACAGAAAATAAGGTAAAAAAAACCTCTTAATGTAATAGAAATAACTGCATAATATCAAAAGTAGCTAAAATGAAATACAATACAGTTTGTTGGTATGACCTTGAAGTATATGGTAGAAGCAAAACTTGGATTTGACAGAAGAACGATAAAAGTTAGATCAATACTGTGAAGATGCATGCACTTACAAACACATGTGGAGTATCAATGTATGATATAAAGCGGTTTAAAGACATTAGAAATGAATGCATAGATAAATTGGATGTTTGAAGTAAGATAAGAAAGGAGCTATAAGATGGTTTGGACAAGTGGAGAAAATAAATAAAGTAAAAATAACCGAGTATACAAGTCAGAAATGCAAGGTGTACTTGGAAGAAGTCGACCAAGAAAAACAAAGATAGATTAATCGGACTAAACTTAAAAAAGGGTAAGGTGAGAATAATAGAGGATTGCACATGACGAGATCTATGAATGTGGAGGATGCGAAAGTTGTGTGCTTGAATATAAATATTTGGAGATTTATTCTCACCACCTACTCCGCAAGAGACACGACTAGATAATTAGAAAAAAGCCATGAACCTGTAAAACTTCTCGCTTTTTAATGCAGCAAAGTCAAGTATTGACTTTGTTGCAATAAAAAGCAAAATATGTCATGTGTTTAGTCAAACATTGTTTATTCTACTTTATATAACGCTACAACCCTACTGGTTTCATGATTTTCACCTCATCGTCAGTGGAGCATGAATAAAACTTCTCTTACGGTGTCTTTAAACCTCCACAGTGTTAATGCTTTAACTATAAATAATATATAATGCAAAGTATTTTTTTGTAAATATTTTAATTACCATTTACAACGGATAAAATTATTATGTCAGTAAAATGTACAATAGTAAATTCAGATGTTCTCGAGAGTGCTGTAAACTCAGTAGCACATATTCTATTAGTTACAAAGAAATTACAACGTACAATTATGTTCCCAAAGCGAGATTTCTTTTCTTGGTCGTTCCCTCAATGCTGAGAATCGTAATCAACATGATCAATAACCCTCTCTCTCAAGTACTAGAATTATCTTGCCTTATATAACGTCTACAAATAAATATATGTCCTGCAGCTTCGTTACCTGGTCACTTCATTAGTTGGAAGCTAGGCATATACTCCTTTTGGCAGTAGAGTCGAACGCTTAAGGCTTTCGCTCTCTCCCCCCCACCCCCTTCACTATGTTCCCTAAGTAACTTTAGATCCATCTCTCCCCCAACACGGAGAATTAGTACATCCTAAATCTTGAGATTATCGAACCCATTTCATCTTTAAGGGACGTTTTTGTCTGTATGTATACCTCATTAAAATATTTCTATATGTTTAACCAACCCTTTAATATCCTGAATGGGCATGACAATATTTCTGTGATCGAAAGATGGGAGTTATTAGAGGAAGATTGTCCCCATTCACGTACTTGATCAATTATGAACTTTAGTTCAACAAACTTCCACAAAACCATCTCCGGCATCTTCTCGGTGGCTGCAGATCAGTCTCAACTTTCTCTATGTAAACTTCAGCTTTGAAGCTGTCTAAATTTATGAAACGAATTACTTTTGTTGAAATGCAATTTAACTTACCATAAAAATATTGAAAGAAGGGTAGTGACAAGGAACAAGGTGAATGGAATACTTAATATAATCAACAACAACTGAACTATATTACAAGTAACAAAAATGACAGTATATAATGGTGTGTTGATGCCTACCTTGACATATGGAATCGAAATTTGGCTTTAGCAGAAGAGAAATACAAATAAGATTAATATTGTGAATGTGCTTGCACACTAAAATCGTGGAGTGACAATGTAGGAAAGAAGGAAGATTGAATACATGAATGTCAGAAATAAATGGATATTACAAGTATGTTGAAGAAAGGAGGTTTAAGATGCTTTGGAAACCTGGAAAGAAAGAAAAACTGAACGAGCACACAAGTCTGAAGTACAAGGTATACGTGGATGAAATAGAGCAAGCAAATTATAGCCGAATCCAATGGACCAGATTTTAAAAGAAGGTAAAGTGAGAATAATATAGGATTACGTATGACGAGATTTGTGAATGTGTAAGATGCGAAAGTTGTGTGCATGAACATAAAAGTATAGAGAATCTTTTCTATCTGCCTACCCCGCTACCCCGCTAGGAACACGGCGTGGTGATATGCACGAGTATATTTATTTGTATTGGACATTATTTCAACGCACTGACGCAGAAAAGATTTCTCTCACAAAAAAATCGGTTAATCTGAAACATCGTATTACCATTCCTCAATAAACTTAAGAAGTAGACCAAGGAAAACGTGGCTGAATCAAATGCACCAGATTTTAAAAGGTGTTAAATTGAAAATTATAGAAGGTTGTGCCTTACGAGATCTATGAATGTGGAGGATGCAAAAGTTGTAAGCTTGGAACGAAAAGTTTGGAGATTTATTCTCACTGCTTATTAAATAAATTTGTTAAATACAATCATTGAAAAAATCCTGTTCCATACTAGCTGATAATGTACTTTTTGTTATTTTAATCTGTGTAAACTGATGGAATATAAGTCACGTAATTTTTGCATACACGATTATAATAAATTGCATTTCACTTTCGTTGTGTACAGTCTAGACTTGTCGGATTATTACCATGTGGCATATCTTTTAACCAACCAAAATTATGTTTAAAAGGCCTTAAATGGTAACCAGACTTCAATCCTTTAAAATAATATGGACTCCAACGAGCATTGAATCCACAACCCCCGGGCTGGAAAACACTCGTTTTACCAATTAGGTCACGAATGTCGTTCAATAATGCGGAGGTTTTATAAAAACGTCTTTATAGAATTTCAATTATTAAGTAAAAACTTACATATTAAGTAGAGTGAAAAAAGCACCTTGTGGTTCAGTGGTTTATGTTCAGTGGTTGGGTGATGAAAGGCTGACGAAATAAATTTACAATGCAAGCATGAGTGGAAGTCGTTGTAGAGAATAACTGAAAATTTTATGGTTGTACCAAATGAACGAAATTGTCAAAAGAAGGAACTAACAGGAATAAGATAAGCAAAAGAAGCTGTATGACAAGATGTATAGATGTAGAGGAGGTGAAGAAAGTTTATTATGAAATGTTAGACCAATGTCCTTTTTACCTACCCGAACAGTAACATTATCGAAAATAATTACATGATAAAAAGTATACACGGGTACTGAGAGCTTTAATTTGAGATTTTTTCCAAATTAATTCATGTTCATGGTTTAACTTGTACCAAAAATGTGCCTTCAAATAGATTGATTGAAATTTCGATTGAATATCTTATTTTATTTGATCGCTAAAACTTAATAACTGAAGGAAGGAAATACGAGTTAATGTCTTTTTGAACACCATACATTTTATTTTTATTGATTTAATTGTATAAACAGGTCAAATATAGTAATTAATAAACCAATTGTTTTATTTTCCAGAACTCATACAAAATGCCTTCAACGATTTAGCGCCGATCCATATTCACAAGGTAATTATAATTTACTCAAAAAAAAATTCAAACCTTTATAAAATTTCATTATAAACTGAGTTAAACCAAAACATGGTGGTAGTTTTTCATCTCGATTTTATAATTATATTTACTTGTAATATTTTAATTCAACAATCGATAAACATGTTAGTAATACAAACATAACCATCACACGATATATATTTTGAGGTTGGCAAAGAGGTCACAACTCTACACCTTAATATTCAGATAAACAATATTTGTCTCTCCCACATATGTAATATATGTTTTTCTTAAATCTGATTACATATTTCGTTTTTCGTGCTTCTTACTTTTCTCTCAATGAAAAATCTCTAAAATTATTTATTCTAGACATATACATTTAAAGGTTAACACAAGTCTAGAAAAACAAACATAAAAACGAAAATATTGTTTACCTGACTTTTATCCAAAGTGTGGTACTGTATGGAACTGAAACCTGAACTTTATAGAGTCACCATGAAAGATGACTCAACAACTTCCACATACGGTGTTTGCTCAAAATATTGGATGTTGTGTGGTAGCATAAGATAAAAAATGAATAAGTTTTCAATACAGAAGGTGTATTAGTATAATCGCGTTCCTTAAATTAAAAAGGGTGCGCTGGCTTGGCCATAGAAGAATGGATGAAGAAAGGTTTCTTAAAAAACGTTTTATGTGGTGAACCAAGCACGCCATTAGCTAATATTTAAAGATGCATGCTAAAGACATATTTTGTCATTTTACCTAAATATTCTACGCTGAGAGAAACAAACCAAAAACCTGAAACCTGTGGAGAAGTACTATTCGTGAAGCAAGTATTAGATCAGGTTTGACAA
Organism: Odontocerum albicorne; assembly: GCA_949825065.1. NCBI lineage: Eukaryota > Metazoa > Arthropoda > Insecta > Trichoptera > Odontoceridae > Odontocerum > Odontocerum albicorne. The sequence goes on from OX463838.1 coordinate 18,770,540, forward strand.
GCTCATTTTGCGTAAGAAGCGACTATAAAGAAAAGAGTTATTTGAGGTACCAAAGGATTCTGTCTATGTTTGAGCGAATATGGGTGGAGATGCGGGCTTAGAATTGGATTCCACAGTCGCCATCAGAGATATGTCTGAGCTGCTGCGTTAGTCCATCGTCTCTTGTAGACGAAAAGAAACCATCCCATATTCTAAATAATATTTCAGCATATTCATTTATTGAATAAATTTAAGAAACTCAGTTTTCAAGATAACTCAATATTCGTCTAAATTGTTACAAGAGTTTCATTTGAAAAACGTCCTTAACTCAATTCACAAATCAGTGTCATAAATTGCATACACGATAATAATTAAACGACAGTTTATTTAACGCCGATTTGAGAGCAGATTATCCCCAAGGGCGCTCTAGATTCGAACCCGCTATTATTGACAGATTAAAAATATTACAAAATAAATAAACATAAGTTAAAAGTAAGGATTGGAAGATGGTGGTCACAACCATTAGATTAGGTACTTCTGCGCATCTGCGTATGTTTAAAAAACATATTTGGTATGAAAACTGCAGAAAACTTAGCAAAGGAAGATAAACTCCAACAAAACCTTTATAGATATTTTAATATAACATATATGATAGCAATACATTCGGCTTTAGGTGGAGTGTAGTGTATGTATATGAGGTGCATGACCGCGTTGTACCACACTGGACTTCCGTGCGGAAGTTCGCCGCTTCGAACTCCGTGCTGTGCCCCTGCTGTGGTCCGTGCCCCTCGAATGACACAGACTTTGTTTACGCCTTATATTCAGAGGTATACGGATACTTAGGACTTCAGTCATATCTATTTAAAAAAATATGCCAGCGTGCTCCAAAAGTCTCACTTCGGTGTGTCATCAGATCCAGTAGAGCGGTGTGACCAATGTGTTTGTAGGTGTGCATAACGACTTACGCCAAAAAAAAGAAACAAACTCCACGGTACAACTTCGCTTTCCAACTGAATTGATGTTAAATGGAGGGAGGATCCTCGACTATGAGACCCAGCAACGAGGTAGTGCTCATATATAATCATGAATTTTTATACAAGTACTCAAAAAGGGTTATTTTCAAGTGTTTCCTAAAACTGCGCATGCCACTCATAGCTCTTGACAGTTTGAAGCAGACAAAGATCGATCCAAGCAAAATATTATTCGAGAAAGCCAACATTTATTAAATCGTTTTGATTATCTAAACGACTTTTCGGATAATAAAAGAGTTTTATTTTTCAATAAAATTACCTTAATATAACATACTGACCAAAACAGGTGAAGCTCAAATATTTCAAACATTAGATTACATCTGAACAATAAGGTTAATTTTATAATAATAATGTAAATAAATAGTATCTATGGTTATAAAAATATAATTCTTATGATGAAAAAACCAATTGATTGCCAATAAAACAAGCAAATTACTGTTTCTCTTGATTAAAAAAAATTAAAGGCTTCTAGAATAAAATTGGACTTGAAAATGACATCGTTATTATAATAGATTGTGCAATCCAGTAATTACGTAAAAATGGAACGAGCAACCTTCCATAACAAGTTATTACTATTTTTATCGTAATGATGAGAATTTCGTGTTATAATTAAAAATATCGATATTCAAATGAACACAGAATATAACATTTCCAACAAAAAATACGAAAAAAGAAAACAAAACGGAACATTTAGTATCAATTTTAATTATAAGTACTTTTATAAATTAAAAATATTTAATGAACAGCCTTATAAAAATATTTTATTGATAGTATTCTGAATTCTTGACGACATCTCTCGCTCATTTTTAATGCCGGTTTCTTTTCAGCTCGGAGGTTGCGGGTTCGATTCCAGTTCATACCCAAAGTTATAAACAACCACATATTTTTTTGGCAACTGTTAGGGTAATTAAAAAATATTGCAACGTAACAAAAAACACGCGTTGTACTGTATACAATGAAAGTGTAAAACAGCACAAGTATTTATAAAACAAACGAATATTGAATTTACCATGATAAACATAAAAAAATGTGATTTCAATACTTATTTCTGATGATATTATATACACAAAATATTTATTATATCGTTTTTGACCCGAAAGATTGATTATTGGTATACTCTCCCGATATACTCTCTATAAGACGTTATACTCTCCTCGTCACGCTTTTCAACGTGTTTATATATAAACAAAAGAAAAAAGTCCGAACTATTATGAAGAGAAAAAATAATTAATTAATTACATAAAAAAAATCAAGAAATGAATTTGAAAACAAATGAAAAAAAATAAACAAAAGAAAAAAGTGTAAAAATAGTAAAGAAGAGCAAAATAAATAAATGAGTGAGATTCAATAAAATTCAGAAAATGATTTGAAATTTTATTCTGTATTTTATTGAAATTCCAACTTCAATTGAGTTGTAAGCTTTATGTCAAACGATTACAGCAATTAACACAAAAAGAAATTGACTTTTTCGAGTCGTATAACAGGACCCGCTTGACTTCATAATATCTTTCAGAACCCCATTGTCCAAAAACACTAATACCAAAGTTGTTGATACCTTCCCAATATCTATTTCACTCCATCCCTATTGGTTCGGTAACAAAAGAAAAGGGACGATGGAGATGACAAGGGAAATTAAATAAAGAATTGGTGAAGAAAAGGATCTCATTACGTGGAGTAATAGCTTGCTTTTTGCTACAAGGTAATTGCCAGAGATACAATCGGAAGAAAAATCGCTGATGGTGGAAGTGTAATTACATGATATGAATCAGGACATTTGCAAGCCTCATGCTCTCCACCCACAGGATTTGTTGGCTGAAACAAAAGAAGAATGACTCCAGTGTTTTATGATGATGAGAAATTTTGGCGCCGAGTTACGGCGAAACATTAATTACTTTACATCTTTTGGCAAAACAAGATATTTTATTTGTCGTTTTAAAAAAAATTTAATGAACACAACAAATATATAGTGCAAATGTGAAAGGCAGGCGTGCAAGAGGAATATCAAGGAAAGTATGGTTGGCTCAAGTGAATCATATTAAAGTAGAAAAATATGTGGAAAATCTGAGAAATCGTAAAAACTATATGAGAAAGTGTATGGACGTGGAAGAAACGAAAAATGAATATCAAGATAGGAAATCTAGTGAGCAGTCTTCTCTGCTTACCCTTATATGATATATATGAATGTATGTATGATAAACAATTATGTTTTTACTTTCGAAAGTGATTCAAAACTTAAAATTTATTTGACGCTTGACCTGAGGATTTCAAATTTAAATCTCAACAGGTGCCGCAAAAAGTTTAAAAAAAACGTTCCAGTTTAGTAAATATTCTAAACCACCTTTAAAGTATGCGAGAGTGTTGGCCTCATCATGTGCGGCGGTATTACTAACTCGTTCGTTCCTTACGTCTATGTATTGCTAACACGAGGAACTTGCGGGTCCGAGTTCGATTACCAATGGTACTCAAAATAATTGAGGTCCAAGTCAGCTAAATGACTTCGTTTGCGAAAAAAACGTATAAGCGCCAGACGTGCCCGAGTGTTGTTGCATCTCCACACTGAAAAGGCAACAACATTCCGCGTACGATTACAAACAACAATTTTCGTGTCTACTCCAGTGACTCTAAACCCAAAAAATCTCAATTAAAAAGGCTTAGGATAGTGTTATCTCTCTGCTACGCTCTTCAGTATATCATAATCACTAATTTTAATAAGTTGAAGGATCCACACGAATTTCTTTGATTTTTTTTCTACATTTTTAGAAATGTTATTTTCATACATGATTGTAATTCATACAATGGGGTATAACTTTCAAGATAATAATATAATTTTCATTTACCAAAGAATTTTACTCTCATTGAATTTAATTAAATAAAACTCTTCTGGCATAGTTAGTAAAACGTCTAATTCCTAACTCTGAAGCTGTGGGTTAATGGTTCTTGATAACGATTTTTTCCACAAGAAGGATTCCAATCTGATTTTCACTTGACGCGTGTAAACATCTTTCTGGTTGGTTTGAAAAATTACCACGTGGCAATCAGTCCGTCATTGCATACAACGAAAATGTAATAATGTAAAATGCATAGAATAAAAAAATGAATGGAATTAATTTACATAGAACGAATAATTGGACGTGAAAATCATAAATTAAAGACTTAAGAATCCATTGATCGTATCACTAACTTTTCTTTATTAAATACTTTCATGCAAATACATTTTGTTGGTTTATTGTTAATAAGCATTTTCTTCTAACCAACCAGATTTCTATTTCGTTGTCATTATTGGTATCAAAAATCGTGTCTTTGATATAGTGAATTAAAACAATATTTGAGAAAAACTAACAAAAATCAAAATAAAAGCTAAATCTCGAGGAAAATAGGAATTTGGATGGGATTTCTATGGGAGTTAAAAAAGAAAAATATTTTGAGATTCATAATACTTCTTAAGTTTATTCGTGTATATCGATAATGATGTAGCACATTTGATTTACGCAAGAAAATCGTTCCAAATACGAACAGAGTGAACACCAGATCGAAAGGACAGTTCATGCTTAGAAAGTCAATTGAATTTTTCACACAGATACTGAGGATAACTTGGATTGTTCAACACTCCAAAGAGGATTGACGGAACGCAGATGTGCCTTGCCTTATTTTAAGTCATTGAAATCTGGCACGATGTTTAGATATGGGATCATATTTTTTTGTATATTAAAAATAAGCTGATTTCAAACATTTTGAAGCCTATCCAGTATATCAACAACACTTCCTCTCTAGCATCGAGATGACAAATATCTATATACTCAATTAAGGGCAAAATTAGACCTTGAGGCTAGCTAGATTATGCTGTAGATCTTTAAGTAAGGAGAAAAATTCGCAATCTGTTGAAAGAATGGAGTCCTGCATATTATTTATGCCTCAATTTGGAGATATTTATCGTCAAGGATTCCAAACATATCAGGAATATGAAATCACATAGCAATCAATTTGAATAAACAGAAAATTTTATTGATGAGTCCTCGCAAGACGATGTCTGCCTACGAGGACTCATCAATATTTTGTTCTGTTTATTCAAATTGTCTACTTACGAAGACGATGTCTACCTATGATATAAATTGGCGAGTTCGAAGGATTAACGAGCAAGCCATTTTCCTTGACCATTGTGTGGTGAAGGAAAATGGCTTGCTCATTAAGATCGCGATTCGTGAGATCCGCAGCAGCTTATATATCCTTTGGTCAGAAAGAAGTACATATGGTACTCGTACTTGTATATTTCACTTAACTTTCAGCAGTCGAGTAATTGAATTTACAACAATAAAAATGAGAAAGGAAGAAAAGTATTCTCCCCTGCGGAACGCCTGCAGTTAGAAGCAATTCATTTTATAGTTTATTGAAAAACTTCACACGCTGCCTGCGTCCACATAAATATCTCTCAAACCAATTCAAAACCATATTTGAAATATTGAATTGTCTCATGTAATCCAGCAGCAATTAAAAAACGGCAGAGTTAAATGCACTGTTGAAATCAAACCAAGTAATGTAAACAGCCCATTATCCATAGCTTACCTGACGTCATCAGTGATCATCATTAATGCAAAGGTCATGGTGCAGCCAAAATAAAAACCCGACTGCAATGGGTTCAAGAAATCATTGTTGAATACATAATTCATGATTTGATTATAGACCACTTGCTCAAATAGCTTTGAAAAAAATAGGAGAATGAAACAGGCCAAAAATCTTGAGCGAATACGGTAATACTCGTAGTAACTTTTGGAAACAGCAAAACACGTGTACATTTCCATAAATCAGAGAAAATGTCCGTTTTTAAGAAAATAATTGATAAAATACATAAAGACGGGTAAAATTTACTGTATGTTGATAGTAAAAGAACCCTTGTCTATATCATCTATTCCCGTAGTTTTGGTTTTTTATTGCCTCGATAATTCGAAAAAAATCTACTTCGATTGCAGTGAATTAAAAAAAATGGCGAGTTTTGCTGCTGCAGATTTTATAGTTTTAGTTGTTATTATAGTTTTCTTTTTTTTACTGTGTCAGAAATCATTATTGGTAACGTTGATAAATGTGAATTCAAGTTATTCAGTACCGGCGATATTGCGGCATTCGTTTTGATCCTGTCGTGCCTCATTCTCCCAAAAACTGTCTAAGGATCTGATGATGCGTTAGTACAAAAGCACGAATTTTAATACGACATTTTAGCATTTCGGCATTTTTAGTTGTATTTAGCTCTTGTTTAGTGTTAGGTAAAATTTCCAATGCCAGTCACGAGGAGAAGCCAGTCCTTGTTTAATGATTTCGGAGGAAAATAATATGTTCTAACAACGACCTCCACGGCCTAGTTAGTAAGACACTGTTTTGCTTGCAAACCTTCTTCTTCTCCCTGGCTCCATCTCAACTCACTGTCTGCGAAGACTGTTGGGGTCAGCTCTCCTCGTCTTCAGGTTGTATGCTCTTCTGTCCCGGACTACGTCCCCCAGGCCGTGTCTCTGCATCAGGTTATCTTTTTGCACCACCCACGAATTCTTTGGTCTTCCTCTGGTTGTTATTCGAGAATGATCCACGGAGATTGCCTGGTTTACAATGTGATAGGGTGCTCTGCGTCTAACGTACCCACACCATCTCATCGCCTCTCCTCCATCTTACTGTTGATGTATGTAACATCTAAGCTTCCACGAATGCGTGAACTTTTTATTTTGTCTCTTAGGGACACACCAGCTGACCATCTTAGCACGCGCATTTCAGCAGTTTGTAGTTGCCTGGAGTAAGATTTGTACATCGTCCAGCATTCGGAGCCATAGAGGAGTGCGGGTCTGACAATCGTTTGGTATACATTTCCTTTTAACTTTACTGGCATTTTTGGATCTCATAGAACTCCCGTCATTGATCTAAACTTCATCCATCCCACACTAATTATATGTGTTACATATGCTGCATATCCTTCATCGCTATGGATGAGTGACCCAAGATACTTAAAGGAGTCACAATTTGGTAATGTTTCTCCATCCATTTGCATTACGGGAGTGACAGCATTTGTGTTCTCAAATGGTAGGTACAGATACTCTGTTTTCTTTCTTTCCAGAAGACCTGAAAAATTGTCTGGAAATGGGGAGAGGAATCTTGGAGGACAATGAATTGAGACTGAGCAGAAAGAAAACAGAGTATCTGTACCTACCATTCGAGAACACAAATGCTGTCACTCCCGTAATGCAAATGGATGGAGAAACATTACCAAATTGTGACTCCTTTAAGTATCTTGGGTCACTCATCCATAGCGATGGAGGATGTGCAGCAGATGTAACTGATATCTTGCTAGCCATCCCCGGGGTTTAATTTCCGTTGGAACTCAGATTTCTTTTAAGTGTTTACAGTCTAGTTTTCACTGAAGACCTCTTTAACATATTTTATTTATTTACTTATTCTCATTATTTTGTGTACATTATTGAATATGCTATATATCTGGTAAATTGATTTCTATAAAGAAATTCTTTCAAAACAACCCACACATCATTGATACATTTAACAGTTTAAATTCATGACAGATTTTACAAAAAAATATTCGTTAAAATTAAAGTAAAAACCAAATAAATGACAAACATCTTTCAATATTGGTAGAACTAGAGAAAAAGAATACGTATCAATAGAGCAAGGCACGGAATTTATTTCTGGTTGGCTGGAAGAGATTGGCCAATTGTAATGATCTCGCCAGACTTTAATTTATACAACGATAGTATAATACAATTCTCATACCAAGAAACAACAAATGAATATTAGCTATGCCGAAATTTCCTGCTAATTTGATATCACCCTGACGAAACTCAGCTCTGAATCATTTAGGTAACAAGTATCAACTTAGTTGTTAACTCCATTTGCGATATTGCTTTTAACTCGCGCTGGGGAATCGTTTCTCGGGAATTTTTGTTTTTAAATAGTTAATGTAAAAGTTTTTAACTTTCGTAAAGTTTCAGATTCCCCGTGGCTGTATCATAAATCCCTTACTAAGTTGAGGACAGAAGACTCATAGCTCTGTCAAGTAGCATCTTCTTTGAAGTGTTCATCCTTAATTACAAGTAACTCTGATCGCATTTTAATAATTCTGAGGAAACAGACCTTTCAAGCCTTTTCTCTTTCACTTATAAACATGTAATTGTACAATTACTTTTTAATAACTCAACAAAAAAAGAGCAATGTCAAAAATGAATAATGGGAGAGTTTACATGACTGGATATATGGACATCGCAGATACGAATGATAGTTTACCAGGATGAATTGGAATTTTTCTCTCTCTGCCAACATCAACATGCTCTTAGGGTGATTGTGACAATGATGAAAACAATAAGTAAAACCTGATTCATGTCATGACAAATTTTACATGATTTCAATTTTTACATGTTTTGGAATTTTACATGTTTTGGAATTTTTACATTTTTTGGAATTTTTACATGTTTTGGAATTTTAAATGTTTTGGAATTTTACATGTTTTGGTTTGAAAAAAAACGCGTACAGTAAAATAATTTTACATGTCTTAGAATTTTATATGCCAACCTCAACGTGGTCTTAGGGTGATGGTGACAATGATAAAAACAATAAGTAGAACCTGCTTCATGTCATGACCAATTTTACATGTTTTTCAATACAATTCTGGTCTATTTATACCAGATTTTCAGAATTTTTCACAAAAGCTGCAAATGATTAATTTTTCTTCTACTAATTACATTAATCCCCGTGACACGTTTTCCTACAATCTATAACGAGACTCTCTTCAGGTGAAATACGCCAGAAGAGAGCTTTGAAATAGGGAATAGAAATACGTGTCACGGGGTTTAATGAAATAACAAAGAAATTTATTATTTAATTTTCTTATATGGAGTGACATAAAAGTAATCCTAAAACTTTTGAAAACTACAGATAAGTGTTTTAAGAAGTACTCTTGCATGCATCGACACGACCTGTTTTCAATTAAACATGCAAGAACGAATCTCCCGGAAGCTTTGCAGGTTGAAAATATATATACGAGTACATGCACTTGTTTAGAACTTGTTCTGATTTACTGAATGGAACTCCTTCGGATGCTGAAGTCTTCGGATGCTGAAATTATGTACAAATTGAAAATTAATTTCAGAAACATTTCCTTGAACATATTGTAACTCGGAACTCCATACTCTTATTGATAAGATGCCTATCTTCCAGCCTGGTGGTTTCGAGTTATATTTTCGTTGAACCCCAGATTTTTTATTTAATGATTCCATTCTGATTTTCACTTAAGGTCTCTATAACATATTTTTATTTTTTTATAAATCTTTTGTTATATATAGTAGAAACCTGGCGAAGGTATTACCATGTGGCAGTTCCTTCCAGCCAACTAGATAGATCCAAAAGAAGCCTTTAGGGAAAGCCACACTGGAATCCTTTTTTAATAAAAGTCTGGGTTCCATCGGGTATCGAACCCGCAACCGCTGGGTTGGAAGACATGCGTCTTACCAACTAGGCAACGGAGGTCATCTTTCTATTTGGAAAGAAGAAAATGCCACAAAACAATAAGCTCACCAGGTTGTACTGTATACAGCGAACATATCCGTAGTTTTTTTATAGAAATCCGGTGAGTGTAAAATTGATGTAATTAACGCAAGTCCATAAAAGTTGCATATTAATGAAATTTTTAAACGTTATCGCGAAGACAAATGTTCATTTGATGTAATATATTAATCTTATTCTGTGGTATTGATTTCATTTTTGAAATAAATACAGTTTCAAACTCTTCAATATCATTTTTAACTTATCAGAAATTAATTCAACGCTAGAGATTGGCTTATATTTGAAATTTCTTTGAAATTCACTCAATGCTCGTCGAAAATTTACAGTGTTTGACCGATCACGGGCGGACTCGCGCTCAGCTCGAGCAGAAATTGCCTATTAGCTTTTCCAGTTCACTGCTCTTCATAAGAATTCTTCGTGGCCTGGTGGTAAGACGCTTGTCTACCGATCAGGAGGTTGCGGGTTCGATCCCCGCTGGAATCCAGATTTTTTTAAATGGAATTCCAGACTGGTTTTCACTTAGGGCCCATTAAAACATATTTCTGGTTGGTTGAAAGAGATTGCCACATGGCAATAAACACGCCAGGTGGAATAAAAAAAAAGACTTCCTCCATCATTGGCGACTCAAAAAGCATATTTCCCTTCAGTGACAACATTTTTTTCGGAGTCCCCATTATCCTTTTTCTCTAAATTTTCTAACTTTCATCCGCAGACAAATAGTTTTATTTATTAATTTACAATTCTTCCTTTTATTATTTGGTTTTATTTATATAAAACTCTCATGTAACACTTATACAGGAATCAAAATACTTAATAAACTTTCTGGTTGGTTCTAATAAATAAATCCGAAATATTGTAATTTTATTCTGCTAGCCAAAATTTTGCTATCAATAAATCTATACATTTTTAGAGCTAAATACTTTGGAAAACTGTCTGAATATTGCAGAAAGAATTTTTAATCTGGGGCATAGTGTACTCTATATCCATTTTAGGTTACCTATTTTATTTTTATTTTCAAATTACATATCAGTATTTATTTAATAACACTCGTTTATCTTTTACAAATTCAAAAATACGAAGCTTTCAGCTTTAAAACGGCATTACGCTACAGTATAGTTATAATTATATATCAAACTCCAGAATAAAATTTACATGTAAAATTTAAAAAATGTAATATTTTTTTCTCTAAAATACTTTTAAAATGTCTAACCGAGATTTTAAAATTAAAGTAACGTTTTTTTTTTTATAAAATGCGAACCAGTGTCAAATAATTTAGATCCATCGAGTAAATTATTGAAATTCAACCAAATAGACCAAATTTTTCCACTTTTTGTACAAAAAAATCAACCCAATATCTGAATTTCCTGTAGGTTTCTTAAAATAAAATAACCTTCCTTTACAAAATACTTAGTTAGCACTCGTTTTCTATCATTTATTTCTATAAACTTACAGGAACACCAAAGTTACGAGTAACGAATTATGTTGACTGTTACTGACATTAATAAATGACCACACGAAACCGAAAAACTGTAAATCTACATCGAAAATAAAAATATTTCAACAAAAAATGGCAGAATAAAAATGGAGTTCCCTAAAAAAACACTTCCACATGACGGGATATGGACGTTTCTGCGCCACAAATTCTGAACGGCCGATTCTACGTATTAATTTTACATTGGACGTTTCTATATAAAACATTTACCTTACTAGAAACAATTGTATGAAAAATCGACTTAGTGTTGAATGGATGAAAAGCCTTTTTTGGTGAAAGTGATCATTTTTTTAGGTCCTAGGGTATCGTTGCTAAGACTCGACTCATAGTCAAGGATCCTCTTTCCATTCCAACGTCAATTCAGTTGAAAAGCGAGGCTCTGCCGTGTTTTTTTAATTTTTTATCTACCTTGTTTATTTTGGTATATAACTGGTCTGGAAATAGTAGTCATTATCAAGAATATCAAAAATACTCGTATATACGAAATGTTTGTGCATATTTATTGAGTTTGTAAAATCAGTTGCATATTGATTATGACTTATTTTTTTGTATTTTATAATTAACGTTTACGAGGTTGCGAACTGGAAAATATCTGACGTTCTTGCGGCTAGACTTGCCCTCCTATTGATGGATTATTTCTCGGTTGGTAGGATGTCACGAGATGAGTCCAGACCGTTTGATAGTTTCTCTCTCAAATGTATTATATTTCCTTTTTGTACTACTTTAATATCTAGGTGTAATTTCAGAATATAACAAATTATTTTTGAACCAGCATGTTGATAAAAAGACAAATAAGGGTGGGAAGCTTATGATGGAGAAGGATAATATGTATGAATTGTTGCATTAGTGATTTAAATATCCAGGAATTAATATTAGATTTCATGAATTCATACATACCACTTCTTCGTTTCATTGTTGCGGTAGACACATAAGACAAAACACTAGGCTTCCATATCGCGATACAGACCTTTCGCGTCCTCTACATCCATACACCTTATCACATAACCATTACAGTTTTGCTGACTTTTTAGATTTCTTTCATTCAAAATATCACTCACTGGATTCCACTTTTGTTTGAATGGTAGTCCTCTACAATGTTTTCTATTCACATTTGCTCTGTACTATATGTCCTTGGTGAACAAATTTTAATATTTCGATATTCTTTGAAATAAGATAATATTAGGAATAATTAAAAGCTGCTACTACTAGTCAACAGCTCAAAAAAGAGCTTTGTGTAGAATCATATCCTATCAGAAATTTATTGTGTAGAAATGACCGCGCAGAAATGCCATTGTAGCACTGGTGCCGCAAAAGAGTTTCATTCTGCCATATGCCATGGTCACACTATTAGTTCTTCCGCTTATGTCATTTAAATGTATGCGTGACCATCGCTCACTTCAGTAAATATAATATATACGAGTAAGGAATATTCAGTAACCATTGAGTGATTCTTGACAGCCAAATAAATTTAACGAAGAGCTTTTGGAAAAAATGTTTTCAACGATTGTATTTCGTTTTCATACTCAAAATATCTACGAATTCTTTTTACACTGTATATAAAATTAAACAGGTTTTTTCGGTACACGCTGATAAATCGTTCTAGAGTTTTCTTTAGAAATATTTTAGACCTATTGTTTTACAACCAAATAATTAAACATTAAAACATATTTAAAAAATGTATTAAATACAATAAATATTTTCGCGACATTTAATTAAAAGGCAAAATGATAAAAGATTGAAATAAACACATATAAGTTTTACTGAAAACACGTCATCTAACCATTTTTTCGTGTTCTATCAAATAAACTTTTCTTTCAACGTCAAACATTAATCTTTCTTCTTTAAAAATATTTTGGTCTCATAATTTAGTATCCAAAAAGAAGTATTTTAAATAAATGCTACTTTAATCTGAACCTGTGAACTAATCTACCAAATCAAACAAATCCTCGTACAAGATTAAAACTATAAAATCTCAGTTTTAGGGGAAAATAAATTTGTAATTTGTTTTTATCAAACACTGTTTATTCCACTTTTTATAACGGTATATCTCTACCGGTTTCAAGGTTTTTACTACATCATCAGGGGAGCATAAACAAGACTTGTTACATTTACTCGGCTACTTTAATTCATTTTCCAGATCCACGTTTCACTGCCATACCGAAATGTTGGTACTAATACACTATTGTGAAACATAATTTTGGCAGGTCTTGATATTTCTTGGTTCCAATATATGTCTTTTAGTGCCCCATTGACTCGGTATCTCCTTCCACCTTACCATGGAATTTAATGTGTTATGAATATCTTCGAAATTTAAACAATTATTTACAATAAATTAAAAATATACTGGCCAATAAAGTAAACAGTCTCAAAAAGAAAAAATATTATTTTTTGTTTGCTTGTCTCTCATTTAAAATCGCTTTAATTGATGTGATATGAATATTCAAAGGTTTGCCATGCTATTTCGCTTTGGTTTTAAATGTTTTCGGAGTTGATTTTGATGCGTGGAGTGTAAATTCGCTTCGCAAGACATCTACTCCTCCATCGGATACATTTAACACATATGTAAAATATATTTGAGATTGGGTGATGAAGAGGATACAACGTAGATGGGTAGGAGGAACTTAGTAGACTTTTGCATATAAAATGTGAAAAATCTATTACATCGTAAGTGAGAAATAATATATTTTTTTTAAATTAAGATATATACGAGGCATATCCAGAAAGTAAGTGTACTGAATTTTTGTAGGTTACAATTTTTTTTATTTCAACAAAAAAATTACGTGGTTACCGTAGTACATATGTAAGCTATTTTTCGACATAGTCGCCATTCCTCTCAATGCAGGTGGTGAAGCGGGGTATCAACTTTTTGATGCCTTCCTCGAAGTAGTTTCCCGCCAACCCCTCCGTCCACTTCTCCACCTCCTCCTTTACCTCCTCGTCGGTTGAAAACCTTTTTCCACCCATGTGCAGCTTCAGGGAGGTAAAGAGATAGTAATCTGAAGGTGCTAGGTCAGGGGAATGCGCGGGATGGTTCAGGACATCCCATTTAAACGAGGCGAGCAGTTCCTTCGTGGCGTTGACCGTGTGTGGTCTGGCATTGTCGTGCAGAAGGCAGACTCCCTTTGTCAGCATGCCTCTCCTCTTGTTCTGAATCGCCCTCCGCAATTTTTTTAGGGTCTCACAGTATCTTGCAGAGTTGATGGTCTCCCCTTGAGGTATATATTCAATTAAAATTATGCCTTTACATTCCCAAAACACGGATGCCATGATTTTCTTGGTTGAAATTGTGGTTTTGAACTTTTTAGCGGAGGGTGAAGAGGTGTGACGTGGCCGTTTTTAAACTCGCGACACCACTTGTACACACTCGTACGATTCATAGCTTTATCACCTTATGCAGTTTTCACCTCATTATAAACCTCAACCGGAGGTTTTCCCTTCCAAACGAGATAACGGATGACGCCGCGTATTTCGCACTTGGCGGGAGATTGGATTGACATTTTTCACGAAACGTGTTGTCGCGTCGACACTTCTCAACGTACTGACCTCGAACCGGTCTCGTTGCGGAGGGGAAGGGTCAGGCTACACGGAAGTGTAGCCGCCAACATGTCGAAAATAAAATCCATCCGGTCGTGAGAGCCTCAGTACACTTACTTTCTGGATACGCATAGTAGATTCATGTTGTATAAGGAATACCAAGTATGCAAAGATAAGAAAAATAACTTGTAAATCGATCCCTTTTGCGCATCTATGAAGATAAGAATTAGCTTTAATACATGTTTTAAACCTTATCCTGTCGTCTAGCTCATTGGAACTTAGATTTTTTTAAAACAGTTTCTCGTCTGGTTTTCACTTACGGCCTCTTTTAAATATTTTATTTATTTATTATACACTTTTATAGACATACGTTGACCTTATGATCAGGTAGCAATCTCATCCAACAAATCAGACAAAAGTAAATATAGGTAAGAAACATGGCCGAAAAATGTATCCCAAATTATTATTAATTAGTACAAAACTCATGAAAAATATAAATAACAACAATAAAAAGAGATCACCAAAGGGAAAAAAAAGAATGGTGAAATTATTATAAATAAGTACAAAACTCATGAACAATATAAATATAAAAAAAAACAATAAAAAGAGATCATCAATCAAAGAAAAAATAAAAGAATTGTGTAAGGTAAGTGAACATCGGAAATAAAACGCGTAACATAACTGACTTGAAATAAAGAGATTTTGGTTAGTTATAAGAGATTACCTTATGGCAATAAAATTCAACCAGGTTGAACTATAAATAACGAAAATGTAAAGCAATCCATACATTCTGTCGTGTAGCTTGTAACTTCCATAATAACCTTCGACGACTCCTCTTCATGCATCCCTGCACTCCGCGGCTCGAAAAGTAGTTGTTAGGGGAGTCCAGTTACGTATCACACTTGGTCAGTCCAGTGCATTGTCGTCCTTCCACGGCTCTAGTAACCACAAACCTCTCCAAACTACAATATCTCCGAGACCATGAACAATGTACTCAAAGAATCGGAGGACTTGTCGAAGGTATATCATGCATAGAAGACAATCTGTTCAGTTCTTCGAGAATGGAGACGTTAGTTCGCCTTGATGTCATTGAATTCGTAACATCCTTCTCCAGCACCATATTTCAATTGCATCTATTCTACGTCCCTTGGCCACGAGCAATGTGCACGAAAATCAGAGAACTCGTCAGATGTCTTATGTTTTGAAAAAATAACGATCGAAAATTGTTGAAACGTTTTTTTATATAAAAGCTTGTTTCCCTACATTGCATTGCATGACACTTTCGTTGTATACAGTACAACCTGGTGGGTTTATTTTTATGTCATAACCCCTTCACACTAACCAGAAAGATGTTAAAGAGACCTTAAGTAAAAACTAGATTGGAACCCATGGGTACCAACGAGAATTAAACGCGCAACCTCTGTGTTGGAACACAGGTATCTAGCTTACATACTCGTATGTTACAAGGTCAAGTGAGACGTCAAGGAGATGTTCTTGTGAATGCTATCGTAGGAATAAAAAAACG
This sequence comes from Odontocerum albicorne, assembly GCA_949825065.1. NCBI lineage: Eukaryota > Metazoa > Arthropoda > Insecta > Trichoptera > Odontoceridae > Odontocerum > Odontocerum albicorne. The sequence goes on from OX463838.1 coordinate 18,786,645, forward strand.
TCATTGGCTGTAATAAAAAAATAATTGAAAGAATAAGGAAACATAAATTCATGCTTTCTACAAAATTGGCTTTAGAAATGCTCAAATAATTATGTTTATTTAATAATAATTCGTAACAAGAAGTTTTGTTTAGGATTCCGCACTTTCTTTCATTTTGAATAAATCATTTTTTTTCCAGCATATTTTATCCTCGCTAAAACTTTTACTCAGGAGCTTAAGAATTTCATTCAATTAATTGAGAGTGTACTCAGTGTAAATGAAGATATTTTTCTTCTTCCGGAAATCTCTTTCGGAAAGTGTTTTTTACGCCCTTAAAGGATAAAAAGCATTAGCCATTATTGGAGGAAAAAAAAACATTAATTATCCCTTTATTTGAAAAAAAAAAGAATATAAATTTGAAATTTAGGTCGAATATTGCTTTAATACAAAAGTTATTTTTACCGTGTACTTAAATACACATTTTTCAAGTTACACCTTTAATTTTTATTGTTTTTGGTTAACAGTTTGTACATATGGAGTACAGCAAAATTTTTTTTTTATTTTTTATAAATTTACTATAACGCCGAAAATTTGCGTATGCTGGAATAATGTATTGTTTGATATTTTCTGAATGGTATAATTTTTAACTCGTTATATGGTCTGGAGGTAGAAACATGTGTAGCGGGAATTAATACAACAGTGAAACAATAAATTATTTTTTTGTTAAATAATCTTTATATAATTTACTAAACGATACACAATTTAATAGAAGTAATTAAAAATATAGTTTTTGATATTGTTTATGATTTAATTTAGAAAGAAAAGTAGTTCATCATTCTTAATAATTACATATGGTATAGTATTTGGTCTTATATCCCCAATCCGCAAATTCTTCTTCAGAGCATATATTTCCCTTTAATTAATTTTTACGTCCATGTTTCGCTCACATACGTCAATGTGCTCACATACGTTAAATGATTTTGTAAACCATGTTTTGGCAACTCTTGATATTGATAAAACACAAATTAATGGCATTAACTGAAAATATTCGTATTGATTGGCCTTAATTATTCGGCATGTCAAAAACGAACATTCATGGTAGAAAACCTCTTATGAATAACTATGAGAAAAGGTATTTTAATGCAGAATAAAGAAGGCCGTCTTTATATTATAGTAACAGTGAATTTACCAATTGAAAAAATGCTTTCGAAAACTACGTATTCCGTTTCAATTTCCGTTTTCCATCACATAACTAGTGCACATAGAGCAAATAGCCTTTCCAAATATTATCGAGACTAAAATTAAGCTCTGCAAATACGGAAGTAATTACTTAACCAATTTAGAGTTCACCTCATTATTAATTCGTAAGCTTAATTAATAGAACAGCTTTATAGGTATATCGTACAAGATGAGCCCAGAACTTTTGATATCAAGTAATTTAAAATCTTTCTTACGAATCATATAAAACCTTTATAAATGTATTTTTTTATTGAATTGCTTTGTTTTTTATATCAATAAACGTGATTACTATTAAAATTGACAAAATATTTTATAAAACCACCATTTTCAGGCAAATCATTTTTCTTATTCATAAATTTTATACGTGATAAGAAATATAATATCCATAACATTAAGCGAAGATTTTTTTTATAATTTACAATATATAAACACACATTGTATCACTCTTTCGTTGTATACAATACAACCTGGTGGGTTTGTTTCCGTGTGATAACCCCTTCCAACCAACCAGAAATATGTTAAAGAGACCTTAAGTGAAAACTATATTGAAATTTATGAATCAAACCGCAACCTCAGGGCTAGGAAACAGGTATTAAACAAATTAAGTCCAGGAAGTCGTCAAGGAGATTTCCTTGTGAATGCTATCGTAAGAATAAAAAAAAACGTTATGGGCAATAATTTAGGAGAAAAAAATTGTATGTTGTGATGAAACTTACAAATTAAAAGGGAGCGGGTGGTCTGTAGTGTGGTCAACATTGATTTTTAAGGTCCCTAAGCCGAATATGAATAAGCCATATATTGTGTCAGGACTGTGTTTGATAAATTACATAGTTCACGTCCCCAAGACTAAATTCCCACTATTTTCATGCTCCTGAAACTGGCTTCTCGAAACAAAATAATTTAGTATATTTCTAATACTGTCGCTAGGATTAAACCAATAAAAGAGAGGATGTTATTTTAAGTGCTCACCGCCTTGCAATACAGGATTATATCCTGGATTATAGAGAATCCCATGGTTATTGTTTGTTTAAGAAAAGGGGCCTATAATGGGTGTAATTTTGTTTGGGTTATACAAATGAAATAGTGCAGCGGCAACTTAGGTGGTCGGCTCGGGTTGTAAAACTACATTCGAGATTGTAAGGCCATCGGTAAACGACTGTGAAAACAAAAGCACGGTCATAAAAAGAAATCCATGGTTCAAGGAAACACTAAATTCTGTCTAGACGATATATCCTTTTAAGTAATTCTAAGAGATACCGATCTCAATTGTCTTTTAAAAAGATAAAGTAGAGTCTAGACATGGACCCTTTTTTCTTTTGCTTTGCTGAATTGTATAGAAATGCCGAAGTCAATTGTCCTTCCTTATAATCTCGGGTCTAACAGGCAGCTATAGTATTTTTTAAAGAGAGAAGGAAGTCATGTAGCATCTCTTTCTCGCAAGTGACTATAAAAGGCCCGAACCTCCACGAGGAGCTCTCTTCTGCCTTCAGATACGATACGGTTAGCACGTCTGTCCAGGAATAGTGTTCGTACCGAGGACAGCCAGACTAGTTTTCTTCGTGTATCGCAGAAGTCCAGGACGCCATCTTATATTACGGGTGAATATTATTCCTCCTATTTTTAATGTGGATTTCGTCGCCACGCTAAAAACCCACCGAGTAAAGTAATTTCAAATTGTTATTGAAATCTCCCTTGATAAATACAACACATTCTTTCTTGCCAATTTTAAACTTTTTTTTCTTGACATTTCGTCAAGTTTTTTTTATATATTATTTTTTTTCTTTTTTTCTTTTTTTTTACAATATAATAAACTGTTTCATTCCAAATTATACTTGTTTAAATTGAGTCGCCTTGTCCTGCTGTAAGTGAGAGAGAGTTATTCAGAGTTAAGGGAACCCAACAAACCCCAGAGATCTAAAGAGTTCTTGTCTCATAAGAAGCCGGCGGAGCTGAACGGAATATGTCACACCTCATATGTTGGTAATGTTTTATAACTAATATATGTATTTTTTTTGTGTACAACCTAATATTGTTTAAAATAGGAAAGAGGTGTGACATAATTGGCCCCCGAACGTGCGGCGTATTTTACTCTGGTATCTCTGATCTCTCGTTGGACAAGGTTTTTTTATTTATAATTTGTTTTGTGTGTTTTAAATAATAATTTATTTTCAGGAAAGTGTTTTATATATATATTTTTTGTGTGCGCCGTTTGTTTTCATTGTTCGCGACCGAGTGGTCATCTTTGTTCCCATGTGCTACGGGCTCCGAGTTGGAAAGGCCGTTTTTCGAGTCTTTTTGGAATAGATTTCTAGTTAACTTTTTCCAAATATTTTCTTGTTAAGAATTGTGTGTTCCTTATCAAATTTGATTTAAAAAGTCAGTGTGTTTGGAGATTTGAACCATGCTTCTCCCGCGTTTGTTTTCGCTGTTCGCGACCGCGTGGCCGTCTTTGTTGTCGCGTGTATACGGGCTCCGGTTTGGTAAAGAGCCGTTTTCGAGTTTTTTCATTATTTGAATTGTGAATAGAATTTTAGTTAATCGAGGGAAGAAAAAGAATAGATTTTTCTAGTTAATGTTCGCTAAATATTCTGTTGTCAGGAGAATTGTGTTCCGAGTTATTTGAGACTGATCTCATATTGAGATGGTGCGTGGTTAGGCAAAACGCACGAAACGCTTATCTTTCGTGAAATAATTCGCTGTTCAGTTGGCCCAGTTTTTCGGGTTTTCTTTCAAGGATTAATCATTTCTTGGTGCTCGGTTTGTCGAAATATGGAGAATTTCAACGGTTTAATATTGCAAAAAGTAGAAGTTTCGCTTAAGTTAGATTCTTCTTTTACTTAAAAAGATTCCGTTGGAGCAAGTTATTTTTGGTTTCGATCTTGGGAAGCGATAATGGCTGAATCATGAATTTAATAGTTTCTTTCAGTAGTGGATCTATAAACGATATAGTTTTTTATAGAGATTGAATTACATTTTGGTTTATAGTTGTTTGTAAATTTGAACTACGTTGTTTAGAGAAACCTTGTTTGTTTAACAAAACGATCGAGTTAGAATTGTTGTTTTGTTAGTAAGGTTTTGATTTGCTTCGGTTGGGCTTTTTGTCCTATTGTTTTATTGTTGCAATGTATCCAATTAAGGCCGAGGGAAGATCTCTTCATTCTGCTCCCCTGTTTTCAAGAAAAGAAGTGCGCGGTCAGAGAATTGTAAATAGGACTAGTGTGGTATTTTGTGTATAGTCAGGCTTAAAAAGAATTAAATTCCACGTGGATTAAGCTCCAGATCGTCTTTGAAAGGAGATGGGCTAGGCAAAGTGTTATATGTGCCCTACTTTCGTAAGAAATATTCCAATCGCGTAAATGATCCAGTTTACGAATTTTGTTTAGGAGTAAATAATGATTAATATCTCAGTGGTCAGTTTAGTGATTTTTGCGAATTGTAGTAGATTGAAAGGGAGATAAAGGATAGGAGTTCAATGTTTAGAAAATTTAAATTATGGAATGGTCGTGCGTAATGGACGGACGCCATTTTGTTTTGCGGCTGGAAATACTGTCCGATGTTTTTCTTTGAGGAAGTTGATTCGCACGTGGTGTCGTACTTGAAATGGATTAAATTAATAAAATAATAGAGGAAGCGCGTGGTCATCATGACAATAATTAAGAAGTGTTGACTTTCGTAGAATATTCCAGTCGAATAAGAATTGGTTCCTGGTTAATTGAGATCAATCTCACCTTCGAAAGGAGAAAGAAACTTCCGTAAATAATGTTTCAATCGCGCTAGTGACCCGGTTTACGGATTTTGTTTAGGACTAAGTAATAGTTAAAATCGCAGTGTTCGGTTTGGTAATTTTCAAAGTCAAAGGCAAAAGGACGAATTGCGTCGTAATTATGGATAGTTTATTTTGATAACGGTGTAGCAGGTCAGGCAGTAAATATTGTGAAAAAGAAAAAGAGTGGGAACTAGAAGAAGGCTCTAGATGTGAATAGTATTGCGTCATAATTGATGTCGTTCGGTGATATTGGCTGTTCTTATTGACATAGGGATTGTTAGAAGGGGCTGTCGTATTTTATTGATAGTCAGCCAGTCGATGCTGAGTTTTCTTACATGCGCTGTTTTTAAACACTGAATGGGCTTACGTTTTAGATAAATTCATTTGTTCTCGTATCAATGTCTTTTGATAGAGAGGTTTGTCATTTGGTCTGAATAGAATTTCGGTTTGTTTTGAAATTCGAAAGGAATTTCGTCTTAAATAGATTCTTTTGTTTTGTATCGGTGCATTGGGTACAAAGGAGATGGCTTGTTTGTCCTTGAGGTAGAAGTAAATAGACTTCCTTCAACATGCCAAGGTTCCTGTGAGATGCAGCATTAACCTTCCTAGAATTAAGGTTAAGCAGGTAGTAATTGTCATTTAGTCAGTAGGGTTTGCCTAGAAAGGTTTAAGTCGGAAGACTTTAGGATAAAACACAGACTAGACATCAGAGCTTATGTATAGAGACAAATCGGGTCCCTTACAGATTATATTCCAAGAATAGGGAATTTAAAATCATTCTTTGGAGCCACCCTTGTCGGATAACGGATTATCCCAGGTGTGTAGGAAAAGATAGCATAAAGATAGCTCATAGATTATCTGTTTCCACCCGTCATCAGTCGAGGATTTGTAAAAACCCTGTTTAGTTTTCGAGTAAATAAATAAGGGAAGATAAAGGATCTCGCCTCGCTTCCTTTTACGTAAGAGCGTGGCCAGGTAGTCGGTAGTCGAGTATACCATTCCATGTCATAAAAGTCAGGAGAGAATTAGTCCGGATTCTCGTAGTCAAAGCACATAAAGGGAGCATGGCCAAGTGATAAATAGAGTATAGCCTCTTTGTTGTTGCAATAACGGTTGAGTTATTTGTGTATTTTCTCTTTAGAAGCTAAAAAGCGTGGTCGAGTGACCAGTAGTCGAGTATAGAACTGTTTCTCGTCGTTATAGGGAGATCGTAGTTGAGTATTCTCTCTTTAGAAACTAAAGAGTGTGGTCAGGTGACCACTACTTGAGAATGGAACTCTTTGTCGGCGTAACAAAGAAATCGTTAGTTTGTTATCTCTTTTGAAATTAAAGAACGTGGCCAAGTGACAAGAAGTCGAGTAAAGTCACTTTGTCGTTGTGATAACGAGTGAGTTAGTTTGTTATCTCTTTTGAAATTAAAGAACGTGGCCAAGTGACAAGAAGTCGAGTAAAGTCACTTTGTCGTTGTAATAACGAGTGAGTTAGTTTGTTATCTCTTTTGAAATTAAAGAACGTGGCCAAGTGACAAGAAGTCGAGTAAAGTCACTTTGTCGTTGTAATAACGAGTGAGTTAGTTTGTTATCTCTTTTGAAATTAAAGAACGTGGCCAAGTGACAAGAAGTCGAGTAAAGTCACTTTGTCGTTGTGATAACGAGTGAGTTAGTTTGTTATCTCTTTTGAAATTAAAGAACGTGGCCAAGTGACAAGAAGTCGAGTAAAGTCACTTTGTCGTTGTAATAACGAGTGAGTTAGTTTGTTATCTCTTTTGAAATTAGAGAACGAGGCCAGGTGACGAGAAATCGATTATAGCATTCGTTGTCGTGGTGATAACGAGTGAGTTAGTTTGTTATCTCTTTTGAAATTAGAGAACGAGGTCAGGTGACATGAAGGTCGAGTGTAGCATTCGTTGTCGTCGTAATAACGAGAGAGTTATTTGAGTAATTTCTCTTTAGAAACTAGAGAGCGTGGTCGGGTGACCAGTGATTCAATAGAGAACTCTGTCTTAATGAAGAGAGCGTTAGGGGAGTATTCACTCTTTAAACTAAAGATCGTGGTCGGATAACCAGTGATTCAGTAGAGAACTCTGTCTTAATGAAGAGAGCGTTAGGGGAGTATTCACTCTCCAAACTAAAGATCGTGGTCGGGTGACCAATAGTTGTTCATAGAACCCTCGATTGTGCTAATAAACAGAGCGTTAGATGAGCACTCGCTCCGTAGAACTAAAGAGCGTGGCTAGGTAACCAGAGTGCGAGTATAGCCTCTTTGTGGTTGTAGTAACAGGAGAGTTAATAATGTATTCTCTCATTGTAGACTGGAAAGCGTGGCCAGGTGATAGCTGGAGATTATAAAATTCTGGTCGTTTTACCAGAAACGGTGTTGGGAACTCAGTTTGGAACTCGGTTGGAACTGGAAAGCGTGACCTAGAGTCAAATTATTTGATTTACCATTCTTGTCTTGTAAGAAGGAAGGAATACCGGGGTTATTCTCTTATTAGAAAACGATTGAAGTTTAGTAGTTGCATATACTATATAGATTGACTATTGAATACAGTATAGCTTAGAATAGACCTTATGCGGCGAGTCCGTCGTCACGCGATAAGGACGCAAACATATTATATGGGTCCGGTCCTGAGCACAGCTTCTGTGCCCGGGTGGATTATAGATAAGCTGATAGTTGACAGTGCAGTGATGGGTTCGTCAGCGCCTAATTGGGAGTCATTCGTGGTTAGGAAAATGGTTCTTAAAATAATTAAATTAAATATTTTGTTATATACCTTGAGGGTATGCACTGTCGGGTTCCTTGGTGAATGACAGTTTAGTATGTCAAGTGACGTCACCGGTGCGAATTTATTATTGCACAAGGGTGAATGAATAAGTGGGCTGGCCGTGGGCAATCTCGTATGGATTCATTTCCATATGTTTTATGTATGGGCTGGTATTCAACCCGGTGACTTCACCAAAGAATACCTGGCGTTCAATGAACCTAAGCCTGGACCACGAGTGGCGGAATGCTGAGAGCCTAGAGTAGGATTATATGTATCTCAACGAAGGACTTAGGTCCTTCTGAAGTAAGAATTCATGTAATACATAGGTGATTAGTACCGTTTGTAGAAGGTACACGTATTACATTCAGGATCAAATTGCTCTTGTGTAATGCGGGCTTAGGTATTGGGTTACCTAACAGCTGTTGTGGTTTGTTTAGTGGTAATTGTTACCTTCTCATTAGATTCCCTATCGGAATTATTGGCTGCAGAAGTTAGGGCATTAAGTGAAGAAATTCTTGGAAGTGTTCCGAATTTCGTATTGGGGTAGGATTGTCTTCCTAATTGTTGTCTTATCTGGTAGGAATTCGTGAGGTATTCCGAACTTCTTGGTGGAGAGGTGTACCCTTCCCCCGGGAGTAGCGTTCCAAAGATTGTACTGAGGATTCAGTAGAGTATCCATCGTGGATAATTGCTTGGCGCTAATGCTATCGCTGGACGGTGGTCCGTAAGTTTAATAGCGGTAGAATTGTTCAGTAGTGCTATGGAGTAGGTGTTGCTTTCCACCGAGTTGACTTTTGGAAAAGATTGTACAGATGGTACAGTAGAGTATCCGTTTCGGATAGTTGCACGTAGCAAATGTTAATTTTTGGACGGGGTTCCATGATGATAATAGCCGTTGATGTGTTCGGAGTTTTCTTGTTGGGGAAGTGTAGCATTCCACGGTGTTGAAGGGCTATAGTATTGAAGCAAGTCATCTTGTTGACGAATTGACTCCTGTTGAGTGTGGAGTATATACTTTGAAATAAAAATTAATTATTTTTTTGTTGTTGTTGTGTATAATGTTATAAAATAATTTGTTCTGTCAAAGCACTCACCGAGTACGGGGTCGCAAGTTAGTCTGTGAGGCAGCGCAATGAAAGGTTTATGGGTAATGTGGAGGTCGTAGTGGTGCTGCTGGGAGGAATAAGGATAAGAGTATGGTGCGTTCTCGAATGAACTTTGACAGAATTTATGTAACTGTTACGGTAATTGCCGTTGTATTTTTGTTCTGTTTAAAACTTGTACTGATTTTATGTAACTGTTACAATGATTACCATTGTATTGTTTGCTCTGTTTGAGTTTTGGGATAAGAGCTCTGGTTGCTGTAGCGTTGGCAGCATGCGTTATGACTGGGGGCTGCGTTTCTTGGATAGTAAAATCTCGAAACGAACCCGTGCCCTTGTGGTCGGACGTATGGTGGGTCTCGCTCGGTAAATTGAATTCCCAGTTTTTTGTTGTTTATCATTGTCTCCTTACTTTGGCTCGGTGTGAATCACCGAGAGGCCCTGGGCAGCCTTAAGAGTCCGGGTTGGGGGAAGCTAGCCTCCCAACCGATAAAGGTTTTGAAGATGGCCTGAGAATACATCTGGGATGGATTGCTGTGTGTCTCCATCACGGGCCTCATGAACCCACATTAGCGATTGCGATTACAGATGTGTTCTGTCATGCTCATGTTTCGGGCCAGGGTAGCTTCGGTTCGTGAGGGTCGCGTGTCTGTCGCTCGGATCCTAGATGACCAAAGTTGTGTATGTGGTATCACGTGATTCTTGGCTCTGTTCTGGGGGTCCGTAGACGCGTCCTGCTTTCAACCGGGGCTACTCGCCAATTTTGTATTATGTTTTGTATTTTTTTTTTAAAGGAACTAAGGCTCCATTTATACAGTTACCATTCTGTGTGGTGGTGAATTGTTACTGCAACGGTTGTCCAGACCTTGGAGTCTGAGGAAACCCAAGTTATGTGTAAGGTTCTGTGTGAACTTAAGGAGATACAAGTCCTCGAATATGGTTCTGTGTGAACCATAGGATATTTGTAATTTAACGTATAAGGTTCTGTGTGAACCTCTTGAGATTTAAAAATGATAATATTGGCTTGCGAAATTTATTGTTATCTTTGTTGTTGTCATTTCGCCCGGAAGTGGCCGGAAGTTTGGACCGCCTTGTGCTGTGTGCCAGGGGCGGTCGTATTGTGGGAAGCGCCCGTGATAGGGGGCCGCTTTAAAATTTATCGGTTCCCGACTGTGCAGTATAGGGAAGGGCGAAGAAAAGATTGTGTTGTAAAGTATTGTCTTTGGTGTATCAAGGGTAGTGAAGTTGTAATTTTGTGTTGAGCCATGTGGGTGGTTGGTTGGACGAAATCCACATTGAAAGGGGAGAATTTCAGGAATCACCTTTGAAGATCAGCTGGTTCATAGGTTGGCCCGTGACCTACAGTGAACCCACTAAAGTCAGCCTTTGGGAGAAGACTGCAGATTTGTTTTATTATTTTGGTTAAGCTGTGTCCATTTCTCAGAATATTGTAATGAGAGAATGGCTTAACTGATTTGTTTCCCTCTTGGTCAACATTAGATTGTTAGTTGACCTTGCAGTTTAATATTTTATTAATTATATTACCCGATTGTATAGTATTATTTTAATTTCTTTGTGTGTGATTTGATTTTATTAATATTGTATCAATTTCCTGTGATCTTGTACCATTGTGCATTGTTTTGTTTTGTATCAATTTCCTGTAATCTTGTACCATTGTGTATTTTTTTTTTATGTGTAAGGAGTTGGGAAGGATTGTTTCCCGCTCCTGTGTAACCGGCTATGTGTTGATGTTAAATTGTTTAGGAGCCTAGTCAAGGAAAGGTTTTACGTGGTTTCCTTCCTCGTGGTCGGTCTTACACCAATTAAGACTACACCTATGGCAAATGCTGACTAGAGATAAATCGGCCACGAAACCGTATCCGGTGAGGGGTACATACACCCCTCGCTCCTTAGAAACATCCCTCGGACTGATGCGTCTGTGATATACGGAGGATAATTTTTTTTTTTTTTTTTGTTGTTTTTTTTTTGTTCTTTCGCTAACTTAGGGTGGGGTGTCAGGACTGTGTTTGATAAATTACATAGTTCACGTCCCCAAGACTAAATTCCCACTATTTTCATGCTCCTGAAACAGGCTTCTCGAAACAAAATAATTTAGTATATTTCTAATACTGTCGCTAGGATTAAACCAATAAAAGAGAGGATGTTATTTTAAGTGCTCACCGCCTTGCAGTACAGGATTATATCCTGGATTATAGAGAATCCCATGGTTATTGTTTGTTTAAGAAAAGGGGCCTATAATGGGTGTAATTTTGTTTGGGTTATACAAATGAAATAGTGCAGCGGCAACTTAGGTGGTCGGCTCGGGTTGTAAAACTACATTCGAGATTGTAAGGCCATCGGTAAACGACTGTGAAAACAAAAGCACGGTCATAAAAAGAAATCCATGGTTCAAGGAAACACTAAATTCTGTCTAGACGATATATCCTTTTGAGTAATTCTAAGAGATACCGATCTCAATTGTCTTTTAAAAAGATAAAGTAGAGTCTTGACATGGACCCTTTTTTCTTTTGCTTTGCTGAATTGTATAGAAATGCCGAAGTCAATTGTCCTTCCTTATAATCTCGGGTCTAACAGGCAGCTATAGTATTTTTTAAAGAGAGAAGGAAGTCATGTAGCATCTCTTTCTCGCAAGTGACTATAAAAGGCCCGAACCTCCACGAGGAGCTCTCTTCTGCCTTCAGATACGATACGGTTAGCACGTCTGTCCAGGAATAGTGTTCGTACCGAGGACAGCCAGACTAGTTTTCTTCGTGTATCGCAGAAGTCCAGGACGCCATCTTATATTACGGGTGAATATTATTCCTCCTATTTTTAATGTGGATTTTGTCGCCACGCTAAAAACCCACCGAGTAAAGTAATTTCAAATTGTTATTGAAATCTCCCTTGATAAATACAACACATTCTTTCTTGCCAATTTTAAACTTTTTTTTCTTGACATTTCGTCAAGTTTTTTTTATATATTATTTTTTTTCTTTTTTTCTTTTTTTTTACAATATAATAAACTGTTTCATTCCAAATTATACTTGTTTAAATTGAGTCGCCTTGTCCTGCTGTAAGTGAGAGAGAGTTATTCAGAGTTAAGGGAACCCAACAAACCCCAGAGATCTAAAGAGTTCTTGTCTCATAAGAAGCCGGCGGAGCTGAACGGAATATGTCACACCTCATATGTTGGTAATGTTTTATAACTAATATATGTATTTTTTTTGTGTACAACCTAATATTGTTTAAAATAGGAAAGAGGTGTGACAATTGACGATTTCATCTTCCTCTAAGCAATCATACCGCATCTACCAACGTTTGAATTGAGACAATATTTTTCGGATTTATGTAATAAATTTCCTGAATTGTAAGTAGTGTCTATGATTAATAACTTTGGATTTGTTCCAATTTTATCGCAAGCAATGAAATAAATATTAGAGATAAATTATTAATAAATTCAACTACCGAATTCAAGAGACCAATCCTATACAATTCCAGATCATATAATGAAAAGGGAAATGTTTTTCTTTATTATAAAGTAACAAACTCTGTGTAGCTCCATTTTTTTAAATAACTTTTGAAAAAAAAATGCTTTCAATGTACACGCTATTTAATTATATTAACGTTATTTTAAGAGTTGGGATGAAACTAAGTAAGGATTATAATTATTTTTAAAAAATCGGCTGTACGCATGCCCGTTTTGTCGTAGTAACGGTTTTATAGTTTACCGTTGAACAGTCAAATATAAATATTTAGACGGGAAAAAACTTTATAATGAGGGAAAATTATGTATACGAGTTCTCTGTTCTTACTTTTGTTTCATTCAAATTCCAGATTGGTAAAAACTTCTAGTATCATTACATAAACGAATTAAAGTAATTATATTGTTGAACTTAACCTTTAAACGTAAGTTTTTTTATTGTTTATTCACGACAAAATATTATACAATCATTATTATTATGCATTTAAATCTCCGCAGCTTTTTTTGGTGCCATCTTATCAAAATGAAAAATGAGCTGGAGATGCTAAAAGGAAGAGACGATCACGTAAATTACAGCGAGCAAGCGAGACTTAAGAAAAGCAGCAATACGACAAAATAAAGCAGCTTAAAGACAAGGACTTCATATTGAAAAAAAAATATTGACTTTCGTTATTGTTGACAAGTTATTACTTGTGTGTATATGATATTAATAAAAGCCAAAAAAATATTTTATGACCAACCACAAATATCTATTAATTTTTATCGTTTTTTTTAATATTTATTATTGTTTCTCATTTGCGTATTACTCGTATTTTAATTATACAACATTATTAATTAACTTTTGAATTTACGAGCTTTAATTTTAAACAACATAAAATTAACATTGCGTTGCTTGAATAAAACCACAAAAGAAAATTTTCCTCTTTTGATGATAATGGTTAAAAATTTTCATATCAATGCCTTAGAATATATTGTATTTGGAAGAAGCCTTTTTTTGTTTTTCAAAGTTTATTTAATGAAAAGTCACTCGTTTAAAACTATCGTGAACAATCATTTTCATTATGACTTACTGTTTATTATCCCTTTTAGTTATTCTATGCCTCCGACATACTTGTAATTATATCAATAAATATTTGTAAAAAAATATATTCATAATTAAAAAGATTCAAATATATTTAAAGAGCATAGCTGTAATGATTTTATTTTATTTTGATAGCCTCCTTGACCTAGTTGGTTGGACGCTTGCTTCTACCCGGGAGTTTCAGGTTCGATTCCCGATGGTACCTAAGTAAAATGTCTCAGTCTGGTAAAAGTTCGTCTTTTAATAATACTCGCAAGCGCTGAATACGTGTGCGAGTATTTTTCACGCGCCTCGATATTACCAAAAGGAGCAATGATGAACTGTAAGTTATGTGCCTACTTTTATGGTGTTGAACCCGAAGAATCAATTACTGGAGTAAACATACAATATTGTCTTCCAGCCACGCTTTTCTGTGTGTCTGAATCGTCAGTTCGAATAGGCTGAAGGGCATACAATATAAAATAAAAGAAAATTGTGATTTTTCATAAAATTTGTAAATTTATTTTCTGCATGTTAATCTGAAATAACTATATAAATATGTATACTTTTAAATCATTTCATCGTTTTATAAATTGCTTTAATATTCCAGTTATCTTTACACAGAATTGTTAGCACACATAAAAGGTGAACAAATAACATCGTGGAAATTAAGTACTTAAACGTCATCCGAGGCATAAGAGGTAATGATCACGTACAATGTAAGATGCAATAAGTGTACATTGAATACGAGTATATACATAGGCGATATGTATATCATGAGCATGCGTTGGGGGAAGAGTGAAGGTGAGTTATGAGCGCAGGATAACCTTTTTTCAGTCTGATTTTATATCAAACTTAAATTAACCTGACAGTATTTAATGAAATAGAGATTATCAATCTTAGAAAATAATGATATTCAAAAAAATTAAAACGTTATCATTTTATCATTTATAACTTAACTTTTTTTCATAATTGTTAATTTTAGAAAGCACTTAAAATTTCAAACTTTTATTTTAATTTGACCTATGAATGTCATAACATTTGTATAGTCAAATGTAGTAGACTTTCGATTATTTGGGGTAGCGTTAATCAGATTGCGAATTAAACGGGGTAGTAAAAATTTGATTTTTTTTTATGACATTTCATAATATTATTTGAAATGATTTTTTTTTTCATTCGACTACATGATTCAATATGTACTGAAAAATAAAATAGATGAAGTTGTTTTTACGTAACAGATAAAAAAAACTGGCGAAATCACGAACACGTAATCAACCAGAAATCTCCATCGATAGCGTCGCAAATTATTATCTAGTCATGTTTAGATTCAGTGTTTACTTTAAATGCAAGCGAGCGCATCATGTCAAATTGTTAATTTACATTACGTTGATTTAACATACGAGGCAAATCCAGAAAGTAAGTGTACGGAATTTTTGTAGGTTACAATTTTTTTTATTTCAACAAAAAAATTACGTGGTTACCGTAGTATATATGTAAACTATTATTCGACATAGTCGCCATTCCTCTCAATGCAGGTGGTGAAGCGGGGTATCAACTTTTTGATGCCTTCCTCGAAGTAGTTTCCCGCCAACCCCTCCGTCCACTTCTCCACCTCCTCCTTTACCTCCTCGTCGGTTGAAAACCTTTTTCCACCCATGTGCAGCTTCAGGGAGGTAAAGAGATAGTAATCTGAAGGTGCTAGGTCAGGGGAATGCGCGGGATGGTTCAGGACATCCCATTTAAACGAGGCGAGCAGTTCCTTCGTGGCGTTGGCCGTGTGTGGTCTGGCATTGTCGTGCAGCAGGCAGACTCCCTTTGTCAGCATGCCTCTCCTCTTGTTTTGAATCACCCTCCGCAATTTTTTAGGGTCTCACAGTATCTTGCAGAGTTGATGGTCTCCCCTTGGAGCATATATTCAATTAAAATTATGCCTTGACAGTCCCAAAACACGGATGCCATGATTTTCTTGGCTGAAATTGTGGTTTTGAACTTTTTGGCGGAGGGTGAAGAGGTGTGACGTGACCGTTTTTAAACTCGCTACACCACTTGTACACACTCGTACGATTCATAGCTTTATCACCATATGCAGTTTTCACCTCATTATAAACCTCAACCGGAGGTTTCCCTTCCAAACGAGATAACGGATGACGCCGCGTATTTCGCACTTAGCGGGAGATTGGATTGACATTTTTCACGAAACGTGTTGTCGCGTCGACACTTCTCAACGTACTGACCTCGAACCGGTCTCGTTGCGGAGGGGAAGGGTCAGGCTACACGGAAATGTAGCCAACATGTCGAAAATAAAATCCATCCGGTCGTGAGAGCCTCAGTACACTTACTTTCTGGATACGCATAGTATTATTGCGGTTGATTAATTATTGATTTATTATTGACTATGTTTATTTTTTAGTCTCGTATTTTATATTCCCAATTCTATATTTTCATGTCACATATAGTAGCTGTGTGTATGGTATTTTAAGTACATTTTTTTCTAGCATTTTAAATATTGTCTGTTGAATTTTCAAGTAAATGTATCACTTTTTCATCTTCTCATCCAAAGCTAATATTGTGAAATCTGCTTATGATTATTTGTCGAAAAGTGAACAAAGGAAAAAAACTAATTTCTTCCTGTCATATTTTCAACAAAAGGGTGTATGGGATAATTTATAATTTTTGTTTTAATTTTTTTCCGATATGTTTTACGATTTTTGGGAGACATTCGGGTTTTTTATCCGAGTAATTTTTATTCCTTACCACTCCAGATAATCGAGAATCTAATGTATCTATACATACCTTTTAGTATAGTAAATATTATATTTTTTTAGGAAGAACAAACTACCGTGTAACGCGAAACCACTCAATAATTCATGAACGGCAATAAAATAAATAGTAAGCATCAAAAGGCAACCTCCGCATTCAAACTACCCCCTATCCAGCCTACATCCTATCTAGCCTTCACCCTGATAAGGGCTAGGTCTGTAATTGCACTTCGTAGAGGCTGTGTCTAGAGCGTACCAAGTTTGGGAGAATTTAAAACTGTAGAATACGAAAATAATTAATAAAAAAAATCTGCCTTTTAACGTTTTATAAGCAACACAGTGTTATAGTATTAAGACTTACAGAGATGGGTATATTTGGATTTTCCTCTTTGTAAAAAGGTACTAAATTTAAAGATTAAACTTATTTAGAATTTAATGGATTTAATTGTATTTATTTCTTGAACTTAGAAAAGACGTTTGTTTCTCTTTGTGGTATCATGTTCATGATTTTTTAATAAAATAAATGTCATAATATTTTTAGTTTGGTTTTCCCACTGTTTCATTTGATTTCACAACCGACTGTTTATCTTCGCCTGACGAGGAAGACGGAGGTCTTTGAAACCGATAGTGAATTCAATTAAAACAGTGGAATTTTATTTATTTGATTATTTAAAACTTCATTGTACAGTGTACAATATGCCGGTTATATTGGCAAATGGAAATCTCTTTCAACTACCTATGTATTGTATACAATTATTATACCAAGTTTTAAGTAAAAAAAATAGGTATTTACATTATTGATGGAGAAAAAAACTTTGCAATATCAAAATAATAAAAAAAGCAAAAGAAAATTACAAGAAAACTAATAAAAATATGCAATTACTCACATAGATTTTTATAAGAATTACCTGTTACACTTTTTTTAGTGGTTTTAGATGGCAAGGGTGAATTTAGCAGTAATTTCAGGTGGCAAGGGTGAATAACAAGAGGATTACGGACCAAGCAAGGTAGAGTGAGCAGGTAAAGAAATTATCTAAGCCCTCATTTCAGTGGGCGCTACATAGAACGAGGGTTCGCTTGTACTGAAAAAGGATTGACTTTGTTGATTATTATTATCACAATCGAGCCATCAGTCAAAGAGAAGAACTGTAATGTATCAACACTGCCAGTTTTGGGTTATATTCAATCGAGCCATGAGTCAAAGAAAAGAACTGTAATGTATCAACACTGCCAGTTTTGGGTTATATTCAATCGAGCCATGAGTCAAAGAAAAGAACTGTAATGTATCAACACTGCCAGTTTTGAGTTATATTCAAAATAATAAATCAATCAATGCAATTAGTGTATCCAGTCATTCATTTTTATGGTACCTCTTAAAGTATCCAAATTATTAATGCAGACGTGTTGAAGAGTGTGGTTTAGAAACAATAATGTCTTCGGTCCCCATTAATAATCAAGACTTCAGGTTTATAATCAATGAAAAAGGCACAAAATCACATTTCGTCATCAAACGCGTTACAAATACTAATACACGAGGAGCATGTGTAAGTGTTTGACAATCACTGCATAGGTCAAGCGAATTCGAATATTTTTATGAGATTATCTCTTAAACCAGACTGAAACACTTTTATATATAACATATACTCGTACATATATTTTTAAATTTTTGTGAACCTTTGGAAATCTAAAAAGAATCTTCTTTAACAAATCTTCGGGCCTTGAATCACTTATTCTCCCCTGTACCACCCAACACAGAGGCCGGCGTCATAGACTGTGTATAATAGTTCTGGCGCCATGGCCTGAGATGTCAGACGCATCCACATTAAAGTGATAATCTAAATAGATGATCTACACAATGAATAGCCACGCTATATTTTTTTCTCTTTGTCAACCTTAACGATTATTTTATTTTTTTTGCGTTATGACTAATTACCTATTTCCAGATATCTCCAAAGGAAATAATGAAGCATGCTAAAATAGGCCTTACGCCAATATTTAAAAATGTTTTGTTCTTAAGAAAATTTATGAATATTGAAGTCGAGCCAAAAAAAGCAGTTTCGTCTGGAAGTGTGTTTTATATGAAATGTTATCAATCTTAATTCATGTTTAACAATCGATTTATTGTTTTTCCCGTGCAAAAACTTTACACTTTTAGTTAAATAAAACACACTTTCAAAAGAGACACGTTTTAAGAAACTTTTTGTTCTTACATAGTAAGATCCAAAAATTTCCAACCCAAATATATAAAAAAGGTGATCAAGTGAAACATAAAAATATGTTTTTCAATATAGTCACCATGTAGTTCAATACATTTTTTAAAATGAATTAAATTTTCAATATCCCTAAAAAATATTCTGAAATTTTGTTACCAAAATGTTGTAACACCGTGAAAATCACTTCTTCGTCACTATTGTTTTTTAAGCAAATTGTTTTTCAATTAAAAAAATAAAAAAAGTCTGTAATGGCAATGTCGGGACTATATGTTGTTTAATTCAATTCTTGGAAACCACAGTGTTGGATGGTAGCTTTTACAACAACAGAAGTGTGCACTGGCGCATTATTGTACAATATCTCGCGTATCCTGTCAGCTTTCCTTGGAGTTTTGGATATCGGCTCTTTAATTTACCTTGATGACACATAAAACTCGCCAATAACCGTAAGTTTATTTTTAGTTCAAGTCAATTATAAGAATTCCCTAACAATCCTTAAAAAATGTTGCCATAATTTTTGTTTAACTTAAGTGGCTTTTTGGGCTGTGGTGATCCCGGACAACTTCACTCCATCAAGTCAATTTTCATTAAAGGATGATGGTAAAAAGCTTGCGAACAAATTGACCACAGAAGAAAGGACGATATGCCTTTTCTACTTACGGTCAATAGCATTTGTACTAAACCTCTTGAGTGAACTGTTGCATGCATTTCTAAGGTCTGTTAATCGTATTGGTGCCTTCTTATCCTTGTACTTAAATGACTGTATTTTTATAATATTTTAAAATTTTCAATAGAATTGGGTTCAACTCCTGCCTTAGAGCGGCCTTTAGAAGAGTCTGCTCTCTAAACGGTGCGTTAAATTGTCCTTTTTTAAATATTAAACATGAAAGGGGAAAGAGGAATATATTTTTATATGATCATTGAAGTGTAACATATATCTTTAAACTGTTACTTTACGTCTTCTTATATGTGTCTTTATCATGTTAAAACATTTATAAATAAGTAATAAAAAAAAAATTTTAAGCAATGTCTGTAGTCTTTAAATATATCAAGAATCTAGGTCTTAAAAGGCATCAGAAAGAATCAAAATCGTTTAATTTTTTTCTACGTGTTTAAAAAATAAGCTCACACTAGATGTAAAATGTAAACATTCATATTTTCAAGGTGGGTAAGTAAATGTAAGAAAAAAACCTTATTTTCAATTTTTTAACATTTCAAATAACAGTTTCATATTTTTCGAAACATTTTTTTAAATGTATAGCTTTGAGTACTAATATCACAATAATATTTATTTATTTTTAGTTGAATATATTTTCCTTACTTTTTTGGTAAATAAAAAAAACTTCAGTTTTAACATTAGAAAAGTATTTTTTGTATGCATTTCTGAAGGAAATAATTGTATTTTTTTGTAATTAATTTATCTTTTAACGCTGTTGCATTACACTAAGTATGAAAATAAACGTAAGACACATATTATTTTTTTTCGTTTGATATAGTTAAACCAAATTTCATCAAAGAAAATGCATAACACGAGGAAACATTTAAAGAGATAAAAGTCTAAAAATACTATTAAAAGGAACAATGATAACTGACGCTTCACATTGAAAGGGTTCAATTATACATATAAAGTGTTTTTAATGAGCTCATTCCTCAATCTATCCACCGAGATGTGTAGGATATGAATATCGAAACTTTCATTCAACAATGTGATTACGTGTGCGAGTGGTGTCATTTTAAATAGATCAGTTAGTGAATACGGCGCCGAACATGATATCAATTCACGATAGCATAAATAACCGTCATGTACATTAAACAAGTTTAATAAACAACAACGGATCCGCTATTTCTCCTGCTAATAATTTGTGTATAGTTATATACGGGGGCTGCTATTTCAGTTTTACTCGTATTTACTTAAGTTTTACTTTAGTTTACTCGTATAAACATAAACGTAGGTATTTTTTAACATTTAAGTAGATAAAAAAATCGTTGAATAGAAGTTTGCATAGAATCCGTGGAATAAGCATTGCAGAAATCTCTTTTGAACTCGCTGTACTATCAGGGAGATATATTTAATGTGGAAAAAGGGTGTAAAACAAATTATTAATTTAATTTAAAACTTTGATAAGAATAAACTGCTCATTTACATTTTATGGAAAAACTTCTACGATATCAAATTCTCATATAAATTTCACTCAAAATTTTTGACCTCAAAACACCCATTTTTTTTCACAGTCTTTATCTAAAATAACCCCAACTTTTTTCTTCTGGCTTAATAAAAGAACGGACACATAATGATGTTTGCTACACGGAACAACCTTTTATTTAAGTTTTCATCACAGAGGAAAACAAAGTCAAGAATTTTGTTCCACTTTTTGTAGTTTCGTTTCTTCTGGGAATCTTTGAAAGACAAGAAAAAGTATTTTGTTAAAATGTTGAGACAAAGCCACGTGTTTCATTTTCCCTTGTGTTGTTTAGAACTATTTCATTCCTTAAAAAAATAATGCCAAAAAAACATAGAAAATGATATTGTGAATCTTTTCGCCACAAACAGAAAAACGCCTTCGGGATTTTTTAGCTCCTGCAGACTTATCACACAACGTCAAATAATTAATTTTTTTACTTTTCTGTTTATTTATTTTTTATATGTACTCGTATATGTTATATAAACTTTGTTCAAGTGTCAGTGTTCTGCGTATATACTCGTATATATTTTACTATAAGGATATTCATATATGGATTTTAAAGGTCGCACTATATTTACCTTATAATCTGAAATTTTGCCCTAAAATTTACAAACATTATACTACTATATTCTACAATGTTTGTACAAATCTCAACAGTAGAACTGTTTGTACCAATAATGTCGTAGACAGTAAGTAATCTTTTATCCATTAATGATATTACGGCTTTAATTGTTTTTATTATTATTTCAGTGCTTATTTTACTAACTACTATGTGGCAAGCACCTCCAACTAACTAAAAATATGCTAAAGAGGTCTTAAGTGAAAACCAGGCTTAAATTCTTCTTTGAAAAATCTGGATTTCAATGGGTATCGATCCCGGGATGGAAGTCAAGTAACTTGCCACCTAAGGCACGAAATATTGAAATAATCACATTCAATATACATTTATTATTTTATGTTTTTTAACGTTATTAATCTTATAAATATATCAAATTATTTTAAAAATATATCATATTGGAAGAGATTGCCAACTGGAAATAAGCCCGCCAGATTGTATTTGCAATAAAAGTGTTAAATAAATAAATATTTTATGTTTTAATCTAAAGGTGTTTTCTACGTGAAAATAAAACAGGAACTTTTACAAATCAGTAATTACAATCTTTAATTTGTTTCTTCTGAAGCAGATAAGAAAAACTAAGAATTTCGATATAAGAAGAAAGATTTTATAATCGTGTTTCTCTCCTCTCGTTCAAAACTCTACAGTCTCATTTAAAGTTGGATGTGAAAAATCCCCAGGATGAGACGTACATATCTAGGAATCATTAGCATAAAAACGGTACAAACACCCCCTATCCTAATAGCAGCCGAACAATTTATCTTTATTTATCTGACACTGAGAACAAGGAAGGATTTTAGCGGAAAATATCTAGGAAGCATTATTTTGGTACTAGGACGTGGGAGTTAAATAAATCCTTCACGTATGCTCTTTTTTTACTACAATCAACCTGAGGAATTTCCATGTCAAAGAGATAAGCATTAGATTTGAATTTATTTTCAATTGTTCTTGAATACATATAATATATTTTATTGGAAACGATGGTTATCATTTATATGAGAGACTATAAACCGAAAGGACGACCTGAATTTGCCGAGGGGGACAGCACTTAAATCAGTTTGTGACTCCAAGAATTGTAATTCGACCATCTCGCTTAAGGAATACTAATTCACACTCAAGGTTTTCATTCGCTTTCAGATCGTTTCGCATTGATTCAGATCAAACATTTCAATTTATTTAAATAGTTTTTAAATAAATTTTAACTATGAAATGTGTTTTTTTTTGTACAAAAAAACTGATCGAATAATGTTCAGTTCAATTAAGTAGCATTTGATTGTTATGCTATTTTGCTCGGTTAAATGTTTCAACGATCCATGTAAGGGATATTAATCATTTATTTTTTTATGATTGCAATAAAACCCGAAAACAAGGTCAATTACTGAGTTAGTTATACTATGCGTATCCAGAAAGTAAGTGTACTGAGGCTCTCACGACCGGATGGATTTTATTTTCGACATGTTGGCTACACTTCCGTGTAGCCTGACCCTTCCCCTCCGCAACGAGACCGGTTCGAGGTCAGTACGTTGAGAAGTGTCGACGCGACAACACGTTTCGTGAAAAATGTCAATCATATCTCCCGCCAAGTGTGAAATACGCGGCGTCATCCGTTATCTCGTTTGGAAGGGAAAACCTCCGGTTGAGGTTTATAATGAGGTGAAAACTGCATAAGGTGATAAAGCTATGAATCGTACGAGTGTGTACAAGTGGTGTAGCGAGTTTAAAAACGGTCACGTCACACCTCTTCACCCTCCGCCAAAAAGTTCAAAACCACAATTTCAGCTAAGAAAATCATGGCATCCGTGTTTTGGGACTGTCAAGGCATAATTTTAATTGAATATATGCCTCAAAGGGAGACCATTAACTCTGCAAGATACTGTGAGACCCTAAAAAAATTGCGAAGGGTGATTCAGAACAAGAGGAGAGGCATGCTGACAAAGGGAGTCTGCCTGCTGCACGACAATGCCAGACCACACACGGCCAACGCCACGAAGGAACTGCTCGCCTCGTTTAAATGGGATGTCCTGAACCATCCCGCGCATTCCCCTGACCTAGCACCTTCAGATTACTATCTCTTTACCTCCCTGAAGCTGCACATGGGTGGAAAAAGGTTTTCAACCGACGAGGAGGTAAAGGAGGAGGTGGAGAAGTGGACGTAGGGGTTGGCGGGAAACTACTTCGAGGAAGGCATCAAAAAGTTGATACCCCGCTTCACCACCTGCATTGAGAGGAATGGCGACTATGTCGAAAAATAGCTTACATATTTACTACGGTAACCACGTAATTTTTTTGTTTAAATAAAAAAAATTGTAACCTACAAAATTTCAGTACACTTACTTTCTGGATATGCCTCGTACTTTCTTAAAGTTTCATATGAGAAAAATAAACGTTTGCATTAATACTTTGGTATAAATGTCAAGTATTAAATTATAATCGACCATTTTTATTTTACTCGAGTTTGAATTATATTCTGCATGCGCAGCTTGCGTATCATAGATATGGTCACTTAAAAAGCGGGAAGATGCATTTTTTGATGCCATCGAGAGGAAAATTAAAAAAAATGTATTTAAAATTTAGGACAATGGCGTGCGGAGCTGTTAGCTGTGTACGGACAAGTTAGCGCAGTCTGTCAATTTTCGTGACTTGAGCCGTGCCAAAAGTGATAGACTGCGCTGCTTTCGGCACTTTCACTCCATGCAGGATACTAAACCTACAAGAAAGGCTAAATTTAAGTGTTTTAATGGGGCGTACGAAAGTGGGAAAACCAAAAGAGAGACGACTGAATTGTACGAATATCACACATTGGGTATAATAATTGGAGAATAGATGCTGCCGAGAGAAAAAGGTGACAGATAATCCTGAAAACAGCCATGAACAACCTTTAGTTGTAAGGTTTAGAAAAAAAATATGCCTTATTTTTTTCTGAACCACACCTTTGGATTTTTTAATATGTGTATTGCCATTCGCGTATAATTATCATTCAATATTTTTATTTAATTGGATAGCTATACATCTTGTACAAAAATCAAGACTAGGTGACTTTTATGGCTTAGTTCCTACTCTGGAGGAGCGGATTCGATTCCCGATGTTACTAAAAATATGGAATCAGTCTGTTTTTAAACATAACGTCATTTAACATTTTTTGGATGGCTGGAAATAATTACAACATGATTATATGTCCTCCAGATTATGACTAAAATGATGGAACTGTTCTGTGGAACAAAACTTTTTTAATTAAAAACAGAAATTTCGTCTGAAAATTTTGACTGAACCAAAACCTCAAAAAACGAAGGTTTTTACATCTACACTAAAGTACTCTAAATCACAAACGGAGATAACAGATGCTGTTAAACCCGGAAGAGTCATAAAGAGAGCCAGTGTCCCCTAGTATTTGCCCTCCTTGGCAAAGCCAGGGTAGTGTGAGGCCAGGCGCTTCATGTACTGGGGATCGATCGTGTCGTTTCCGGGAAAAGCACAAATACAAGGTCCGCACTCACACAGTTTACTTGCTCCGCGCTTTTACTTGTTGATAGCGTTGTACATACATACTCATATTTGATCTATCCTCAAGAAAAACAAATTTCAAAAGTCATTGGACATGGTTTGATTTTTTATTTATATATTGTACAATATTTAACACTTCATTGTAAAAGAATCTGGCGAACTTAGTACCAGGTGGCAATCGCCAACCAGCCACACAAAATTATTGGAAATAAAAGAAGTAGCATGGTCGCAAAAAAAAATTTAAATAATTATTCATAGTAAAATTAAAAATGACATAAATCAAAGGAAAGGATAAAAATGGTGGAGAGGAAAGAAAAATCAGAAATAAAACATAAAACTGTCTTGAAATTTCGATTTTTTTCAGTCACTTTTCAACGTTCTTTTTATATTGTTATATATTTTTTTAATATTTCGATTGTAATTATTAAAAAACAAATGCTTGTTTCCCGTTGGGTTAGGCAGAGAAGACAGATCGTCAGAGTTTCCTATCTCGACACACATTTTGCCTCTTCCACATCCGTACACATTATCATACAGATCCTACGATTCCCCTTACTTCTTATATTTCCTTATTTCCAAATATCATCCAACCATACTTTCTTCGGTCTTCCTCTTCTACTCATCGCTCACATTTGCACTGTATATTTTTTTGTTTTAATTTCTTCATATGTTTATTTTACATGTCCAAACCATCTTAGATTGCACTTCTTCATCTTATTCAACACATCAGCACTAAGTTCTATTGCCAAAACACATCAGTACTATGTTCTATGGACATCAGTATTAAGTTCTATTGACAAAACATTATTCAACACATCGGCACTAACTATCTCTCACATTTGCACTGTATATTTGTTATGTCAGTATTTCTTCATATGTTTATTCCACATGTCCAAACCATTTTAGTTTGGACTTCTTCACCTTACTCAACACATCAGAACTAAGTTCACATTCATCCCTAAACACTTCGTTCCGTATTCTGTCATACATAGTCACCCCATGTATTATTTTAAGTGTACGTACACTTTTGTACAGCATTAATTCGACTATTTGCAGTCTTTTTCCACATCCATGTCAAGCGGGTTAGGTACTGGAGCTAAACAGCTCAGCAAATTGCCATTTTTTTCTCAGTAAACTTCGAATGCAACAATTCTTTGACGCCACTAGATTGGAGTATCTAAATGGCCTGAATATTTACCAATGTAACGCTAAATAAAGATCTTTTGAAAAAATATTTTCTGCATTGTCACCACAGTATCACAAAATGGGATGTGTGAATTGATCCGCTAAAATTACAACATAGAAAATTGACAAGTTTAAAGTAAAAAAGCTTCAATTCAATACAATAAAAACCATATTCGGATATCTATGTAAAATTTGAAAAATGAAAATTCCCTTAACAGTGAAAAACACTGAGATATATGAGGCCAACGAGGAAAGAAACGTTTTAGTAAAATAAAAGTATTTCGTATAGCTCCGAGGACTATATACTAACATTCCCTCCCTACCTTCATGAAACGAAGGTGATAAGTGTATATTATAAATCATACTCATAACGCAACATATCGACTTTCTGAAGAGTTAATATCTTCGATTCAACTTGTTGATATCACATTTAATATCATGTCATTTTGTTTTATTTCATTAACTGATCAACGTAACGGAATATTTGTTCTGAATAATTAATGTCATCGGTTCAACTTATTGATTGCACATTTAATTTCAAGTTTCATTTCATTGACTGATCAACATAACGGAATATTGGTTTGTTTTTCTCTTTTAAAGAGTTAATATATTTGGTTCAACTTGTTGAAAGCACATTTAATATCGTGTCATATTGTTTTATTTCATTGACTGATCAACAGAACAGAATATTGGTTTGTTTTTCACTTCAGTAGTTTAGAGTTGTAAAATTTAAAAAGAAATATCATAAGTTTGTTGAAAATAATTTGAAAAATACTTTTTTCATTCAATGAGAAAATTGTTAGTAAAACGATTTCCGTAGCCTTGTTAGTAAGACGCGTATCTCTTAACCCAAGGGTTGCGGGTTTGATAACCT
Organism: Odontocerum albicorne; assembly: GCA_949825065.1. Classification (NCBI taxonomy): domain Eukaryota; kingdom Metazoa; phylum Arthropoda; class Insecta; order Trichoptera; family Odontoceridae; genus Odontocerum; species Odontocerum albicorne. The sequence goes on from OX463838.1 coordinate 18,813,365, forward strand.
TTGGAATCCAGGTTTACGCTAAATAAATCTTAGACATATTTCTGGTTGGTTTGAAGAGATTGCCATATGGCAGTAAACACCAAAAGTTTAGTCCAATACAACAAAATATTAAGTATAAAAATCATTCAAAATATAATATGATCTTCAAGTAAACCTCCCCTAATATTTTCTCAAAATCGACCTTCGTAGCCTAGTTGGTAAAACATCTGTCGTATGACCCGAAGGTTGTGGGTTTGATTCCCGATGAAAGCCAGATTTAAAAAAAAAGGAGATAACTAAGGTCTGGTTTTCACTGAAGGCCTCATGAACACCGCATTGTAACATGGTAATAAACCCACAGGGCTGTACGGTTAAATAAAGTATTTTACATAATTCACTCGGGCGCTGCTATAGCTTTTACATGTATTTGTTTTATAATAGTGGGTTTCAGTCCTTGAGGAGAGTGGGCTCTCTAAACGCTACATAAAATTGTCATCTTCTTCTAAGATTTTTTGCTGACGAAGATTTAAAGTAAATTTTATATTATGAATCTTAACAACGTAAAAAACATACATACATACCATCACGCCATTGGTATGTAGACAGCAAGGAAAAACCACCAGACTTTCCTACTGCGACACATACAATACATTAATCAATTCATCTATACATCTTGTCATCTACATTCATAAACCTTCTCATAGAATTTTTCCAACTTTTTAAAATATTATTCACTTAATTCAACCACACTTTCCTGAATTTTCCCGTATCACGGTTTCCACTTACATTTACACTATACGAGTATATTTGTTTTGTTATACTTTCTTCATTTGTTTTTTCTAAATACCAAAACCATATCAGAGTGCTTTTTTTCACATCGCTGAATATATCAGCCTTAATTAAGTTCACATTTATTTCATTTAATTTCATATTGAGTCATACATTGTAAGCTCATACATTCTTCTCAGTGTCAACAGTATTTATTCGGCTTCTTTCAACTTTGCGTCCATATTTTACTCCCATAATTCAAAATGGGTACTAAAATACTGTAGCGGACTATCATCGAAGATTTTTCATAGTGAAAGTCAAAAGTATTGTTTTTATTACCATACTTTAAAATAACAAAATATTTTGAATAATGATATAAGCTTTTCTAAAATGTAGCTGATAAACCTTACGTTTGAACAATTTAATGGATAAAAATGGCCAGTTTATTTTTCAGTAACTCAAGAGAGTTTTACGAATTCGAGTGATTGATTCGTTCAGGAACGAAGCAAATATTTCAACCCCGGCACTCTGATCTAACTTGTTGATACTACCTTCGTAATCTTTTTCAAATATCCTCTATCATCAGTCTCGAGAGGAATCTAGAAACAGACATCAAAAAATACTTTTAGAGAAATAGATCATTTCTAAAGATATTTCCGAATGAAAGATTGAATCATTTGTGAGACACTAGAAAACACGTGTTTTAGAAGTAGGCGCAATCTAAAAAAAGGGTCAAAAAGTTATAAGAAATAAATTTTTATATTTAAATTGTGTTTTTTCATCTTTTTTATTTCATAAAAATATTTTTCTTACAAGCGTTGATATAATCTTAAAACCATTTAGGAGTTGGCGTAAATAATTATGCGTCAGCATTTTTAGAAACTACCATACATACGTCACTTAAAATAAATGTTCTACTGAGCAATTATTATACTTATTCCGAACATTAAAGTAATTAGTAAGAATTTGTGTTTCTTTACTATGAACAATGAAAAAATATTCTTGAATAAATTGTGAGTTTCCTTCATAAAGCATATATAAGAATCAATAACAATAAAATGGTATGTAAAGAGAAAGCATGAAAGACGTTCAAAGAAAGATCTGAGAATTAATGTTACGAAATCTAAACTCATGGTTATAGAAAAGCGTGAAAGGAAAAGTAAATACGATTTATGGATGAGTAATGAGAGATTAGGTCAACTTGAGGAATTCTGCTATTAAACAAGTACTATCTCCGATAATGAAAGTTACGAGGGACATCGAACGGTATGAAGCGATAGAAAACAAAATCATCGGAGCACTTAAATATTTGTACTCGAACAGAATAGCATCAAAGTCTACAAAGATGATCCACAACCAAATATTTGTACCAAATTTGATGTATGGAAGTAAAACGTGGACGTAGAAAAACACTGAAAAAACTAAATAAATTCTGTGCAAGTACATGCGCTTAGAAGAATAGATAAAGTGATCACGTATGACAGAATACGGAATAAAGTTATTAGGATATGAATGTGAACGTAAGGCTAATTTATTGAGTAAAATTAAGAAACGCACTCTGAAGTTGTTAAGGCACGTGGAATGAATGAACTAATAAAGCTTAGCAAAATAATTATGAACTGTAAAAGTGAGAGCAAGGTGTAGTAGAATAAGTATGATTGGAATAAAATAATGATATTATGCAAGAAGGAAATGTAAGTAAGAGAAATCGTCGGAGTCGTATGATGTGTATGGACGTGGAAATATTTGTGTTGAGATAGGAAAATCCAACATGCTGCCGTCTCTGCCGACCCTAGCAGGGAAACGACGTGATAGAATGTATGCAATTACAATATAAACGACTCGGGAATGCTCGGCTGTGTTAACTCTTATAAAAATTTCTTATCTTTTACTCAGAATATCTAAATAAATTTCTATTAAACTTTAAACCGTGTATTTCTATTTCTATAATACAAAATGTTAAATGGATTATACATATATCTATGTTACTTGAACCACTTAGCAATTCTAACAGAACATTCTCCTACAATGTAAAGTGTTAAATGAATCCTTCAATAGGGACTCTTTGGTAGTGTGTTAATAAAATGTATTTTACACTCGTAAATTTTTTCTCTATTTTTCCCACTTCATAAAGTAAACGTTTACTTAGAAGAAGAAGTAAAAACGAAATAAACCATGCAATAAACGAAGCTCTCGCTTACTACGAGCCCAAGTCGGTTGCAGTAGGACATAAATCAGAGGTACCGAGAAAATATTATGAAATGGAAAATCCAGTCATGTTTGCTACAGCCTTACGTGTGAGGAACATAAATTGCAGATGCTATTTAAAAGCCGTGAATATGACGACATATGAACGTCGCTTCAGGTTTTATAAGAAAACGATTTGTACACTGCATATTTTACGTTCAAGAAATATACAGGACGATTTTATTTATACCGTTCAACATTTTTTTTATATATAATGTTATCCTGAACATTGACTGTTCAAAGCACAGATATTGTCCAAAAAAATTACAATAATTTCCGGAAGTTAAAATCAATTTTTTTCACTGTCACATCAAAATCAAGGGTCAAACAATTTGAAACAGTTTTTTTATTATTTTTATGTATATTTTTTTTTTTTTTTTTTTTTATTACACATGACAAGAAATATACACAATTTGAGAAAAAAACAACAGGTAATTTGATTTGGACATATAATTTTAATGGATCTGGGTTTGTTGCCTTTCATTTGTCGTATCCCCAGTAAACTAGGCTTTTGCCTGTATCTCACTGAGGATATTTAGCATGAAAAAATAAATCGATACTTCTTTCCGATTTTTGATAACACAAAAAACCCCGTTGCACGCTCTCATCAACCTGACAAACAGTGACACTTAACTACAACTGGAAACATCTTGCGAAACTCAACTCCTCACACATTATCGCTCCAGAAAGACCAAAAATATTCATCCCACAATATACTGCACACAATCATAAGAACAAAAATCAAAACAAACTCAAAAACAAAAAAAAACAAAAACAAAGAAAAACACACAGAAACACAAATACAAAAACAACCAAAATTAAAACAACAATAAGAGACCCACACTCACGAGCTCACATAAATCCTTTCCACTCGTCATTCATCCTGAAAGCCCAAGTACTCAAAATCCTGTCGCAATAACAACCACGCTCCGATCGACTGTCTAAATGGTTTTCCTACCTTTACTTTTATTGAAGTCGGCACGCCATTGTATGTCATGGGAGCCAAATAAGCATATTGCCTTTGGGCAAAAGAGGTTTTTACTCTAGGGATGGTGAACATTTCATTAGTTGCCATGCGTGTCATGTGTGTCTGCTGAGTTTGCATCTTCCCCTCCTCTCGATGGTAGTGCCAGAGAATGGATTTGAGATGTAAATTGGCTATGTTCAGGACCTGATACTCTCTGAAAAGCTCCGCCGTGGGATACCGAGCAGGAAGTTTATTGATTATTTTCACAATCAATTTTTGGGAAACCTGTAATATGTGTTTTTGGGTTAAGGTGCATCCCCCCCAAACTGATATACCGTAAGAAAGTGCTGACTGACATAAGGCGAAGTATATACTTTTAAGAATATTTTCACTGAGCACATTTCGAATCATACGGAATATGTATCCTAGTTTTCTGATTTTTGCGCTCAAAGTGTTAATATGAACCTCCCAACGAAGGAACTGGTCAACATAAACTCCAAGGTACTTTATACTATCAACCCTTTCCAAGGAAACACAACTACAGTCAGACATGGGTGAGCAAGTGTGTAGTGTTATGTATTTATTTGTAGGTGCTTGAGTTCTTGTAGATATGCTAAATGTGATGTATTTAGTTTTTTGGGAATTTAGAGTCAATAAATTTGAGTCCATCCATTCTTTAACTACACGCATGTATATGGCTTGAATATTTACACATGTATATGGCTTGAATATTTATTTTTACAATTATGTTTTTGCTTGGTGATTTTTTTACTTTAAAATACGTGGACGTACAAAGTATATTTGTTTATGTTTATACTCGTATATACAATATAACCTCTCTGGAAAAATCGCACGAAGGGAATATTTAATTAGGTAACATTTTATCAACGTGAAACACTGTTATTTTCATAAAATTATTATTATGAGAACTTTAGTCTGGCAAAGCTGTCAATGTAATATTTACCTTAACAAATATCTCGGACGCACAATATCGGTAAATGTGTACACCGTAAGTAATAATAATTCGCAATGTAATTTCATGATAAAACACTAAAATGGTTTTTTAAACTCAAAACATTTGTTTATTAAGTAATTTAGTATATTATAAATAATTTCTTATTATTACCTCGAATAATAACAAAATTTTGGCATAAAATATATATTATTTCAAAAGTTCTGAAAATGTTTTGAATTAATTCGTTCAATATATGTATTAAAATATCTATGTTGAGTCATCTGAAAAATACAAAGCGAATAATCTAAATGCATCACATCGTTGGAAAGGAAAAAAATCTTGCTGAGTACTTCATGGAATTTGACTTAAGAAAAGGGTTAAAAGAAAGTCGATCAGCCGTAACCATATGAAACCTAGCGCCAACCCCCTGGCCCATGGCAAAATGTTTCCGGTTCTGTGTACTTCTGTAGGACAATTGAGGGAATCGGACCGGATGGTTATTTATTCGATTCCGCATCAACTTTGGGTCACCGCAAGACTTTCACGTATTTGCACCTTATGAGGGTGCACAATCCAATATTTACCCAAGTCGAAATGTTCAAAGGATTTTGTAGACTTTTTACTTCTTGTGTTGAAGATACAATTGCTTCATACGTTATAATGCATGTATCCAGAATAAGTTTTGAAAGTATGTTGCTGTGCTTTTTTTCTTTGTTTGTTATCAAGTTATAATTTTAATTCGTTACTTAACGTTTGTCTAATTCCAAAAAAAATATTCATTACGTTTTGTGTTTAACTAATTTGATGTGATAAAATATTTGCGTTCTACAGACACATATTTAATGTTTTTTGAAAAAAATTGTGTTTTTTAATACTTTGCAATTATCTATTACATTTGTGTCAGTTATATACTTCCTATTAAATATGTTTTTTTCATTATGTTATTCGGACTTTTTAATAATTTTCTACATCTTTTTTTTTTCCATGGAGTAATTATTTGCTAAATTTATAATTTATTTAAATTTTTAAGATTTTTCAATATTACTTTAAAGTTAAAAATTACTTAATATATGGGTAAAAGAGATAATTTTTAACATCGGAATTAAACAATGCTTGGCAAATACTAAAACTCAAGTCTTGCTTTTATTACACAATTATTGTGTGAAATAAAATCTTTAATGTACATTTGACAAAGAAATTTAAAAAAACATTTCAAAACGGAATCAATATTATGAAAAATACTTGAAAATTATATTCAAATATTTTATTTGTTTTTTTTTAATTGATTTTACTTTTTAATCTTACACAAAAGACTATATTTCTTCTATAAAAAATCGTGCGTTATTTATCATAATACTAAACAAATAATTTCAATGAAATATCATAACTTCACAAATATCCTTTAAACATAAATAAATGTAGAAGTAAACATATGCATTGCTGTTTTGTGAAACGTCTAAGCTATAACTTATAAAGTTTGTATTTTTGAATTACTGAAATATTTTTAGCAAAATTGATTTATTTAAAAAGCTTTGGAAAAGCTGTGCCCATTTACAATTCATAGTGGAACTATCGAAAAAGAAATCGTTTTTCAATATTTCATCAACCGAAAGCTTGACGTCAGTCGAATTCGAATACATAAAAAGCAACTTAAAAAATCATCTTGAATTTTATTTTCTTATGCATTTCTTATACCGTTTGAGAAGTCGATCTGAAATTCGGAAAAAAAATTCACAAGTTTTTCCTCTATCAACTTTTATGTTTCACTTTAACTTCTTGAATTCTAAAAAACGAGTTTTTACTGTTAATCTCAAAATTAATGGCAAATACAGTAAGCTTATGAAGCTGAACGTTTTTTTAAATCTACTCAATTTAAAGTAGTAAGACGGAGCAAATCAGATCGAATTTGTGTAGCACTGTTTGAGCCAAACACCAAAAAACAATGTTGGATATGAGATTGTGAAACTATCAACTATTATATTTTACTAAAAATTGTGACAAATACAGCAATGTATGTATCAAAAGAATTAGGTGGACTAAAAATAAGATGGGCAGGTGGACAGAGAATTAATAAGGTGAACAGTAACACGCCTGGTTTACTGGTAGACATCATTGGATGCATTACATTCTTTATAAGCTCACATGAACCATAAATGACAATACACAATAGTTGGTGCCCATCTTGATGTGTAGAATGGAAATTTGGGTTTTGCAGAAGAAGTATAAAAAAAATAATTAATGACGCCGAAAGCCACGCGTTTACAAAAATCAATAAAGTGTCAATGTATTAAAATATATATATATATATATATATATATATATATATATATATATATATATATATATATATATATATATATATATATATATATATATATATATATATATATATATATATATATATATATATATATATATATATATATAAAATATGCATCAATAATAACAATGTGGTTAGTAAGATAAAGATATGAACATAAAAGATGATTTGGACATTTGGAGACAATAAACGACTAAGCAAATATACAAATCTGAAAAGCATGATATGCGTGCAGAAGCCGAGGACAACGTTGCTTGATATAGAGAATAGGTGTTTTAAAGAAGATAAAGTGAGAATAATAGAGAAATGTCCATGCCAAGTGTATGTATGTAAGAAGAGAAAGCAAAATTTATATTTTTAGATAATATAGAAATCTGTTGTCTCTACCTACTCTGCAAGGGGCATAGTGTAATAATTTGTATGTGAAATAAAACGCTAATATTTGGCACACGTAGCGTGCCAAATATATAATATTAAAAAAAACTAATACTTGATGTTATGTATTATATATTATATATTACGATTTATTCGTGAAATTAAATTATAAAATGATTTAAATTGCCCATGTGGGACAAGGTTTTCCACATTAGTCATTTTAAAAAGCGTAGACAAATATAACGACGTTACATTACATCTTCAGTCGAAGAATATATGGTATACTAGGCAGCTATCAAGTTTGGAGGTCAAACCAATCAGAAAATGAGTCCACTAGATATCAAACCCGGCACGTCTTGATAACAAGTTAATATCCTAACCACTGATACACTTTTGCTTCTGACTGTTACAAAAATGGAGAAACCTCATATAATGTGTAAGAACAAAAATTCTGAAACCCTTATTCAAAAACATTTTATTGTTATAATGAATTCGTTATCACTTCACATATAAACAAAATATATTTGCCAAAAATACGAGTATCATATGTTAAGGTCAAAATCATAGAATAGTTGTATGATTTTGACAAATCCTGTTGGCACCAAACGCGATAGAAATATCCATTTTTCAAATTGGTCGCACAAACACAACGATAATTTTCTCATTATATTAGTAAAACGAGCACATTGTGATAACATTTTCCTTTTAGTGTGCCTATTATTCCTTTGGTAAAAATTCATTTGATACAGCAGAATAACTGTTATATCTCTTTTGTACTTCAATTCAACGATGCCAAAAACAAGTGTTTTGTTCTTTAAGTACAAGTATTCTATTATATTTTAACAAATATATCTAAGTTTCTTACTAAATAAAAACTAAAATATAAAGTATTAACTGTAAAAAAGTATCAGATTCACATAAAGTTTATCAAGAAAATCAATGTGAAAACTTTCATATCATAAAAACAGGTTCAAGTACCTAAGAATGAAATTAACAAACATTAAAAAGCCGGGTGCTAAATTCTATGAAAGGTGGGGACCGTTATTGAAGACTAGAAAATAAGAAATATATATGGTATATGAATGTTTTTATTTACTTATTGACACTTCATTGTTCAAAAATCTGACGGGCTTACTGCCAGGTATCAATCTCTTCCAACTAATGATATAAATATTAATGAAAGAAATTTCATGATATATTAAAGCTTGAACGAAACCCTCGTCACGTCTTCATAATAAAGTTATTTCTTATTAATATTCTTTATAATAAAGTTTATTCTTTATTCATATCTTTCTGTTATTTCTTCCTTTAGTAAACTTGTATCATATGTAAGTTTAATGTAATACCTAGTATAAAAAAAATTGTATTGGATTTAAAATAAATCTATTCCAGCACCCGAAAAATTCCAATATTTACCTAGAAAATGAGAATTATCTTGTATAAAACCCGGCGAACCTTCATCAAGTCTCCTGATTATGGTGCTATTGACTGCCTAAATTTTTATCGAAAGTTCTCGCCTCTCTTTCTGTGGTATTTCAAACCCCTTTGCCTTCGTGTAAGCTTAAACAACATTGTGGTTATATAGTAGTTACTGTTTTAAATGGAAGCTTTTCCGTACACTGAATAATCTATACGGGAATAATTATAATACATTCCCAAGTCAACCCTCTGTCTAAAAATTATTTACATTTGGGAATCGAAAACACTGAATTTTTCATGTTTCATCGTTGCCTTGGTATATTTATCACTGAGTTTCAGTTTATTGTTGTTAAAGAAATTGGAAAAGTTTTACAAATGTCCCTTTTAGTTAAATTACTTAAATTGAAAATTATATGCGATAAACACCTTCCCAGAAGCCCTTTTTGAATTAATGTACATCAATTCGATTATATCCAGTAATCGAAACAGGCCCGCCAAGATTAATTGCAAGAACGCTTTCCATAAGACGACCAGGAAGACAATTAAGGCACATTTATCCTTTTCGTTCTTAATATCTTGTTCTTAAACAATATTCAAAAAATTCTTAAACAATATTTACCAAATTCTTAAACAATATTTACAAAACAACCTGGTGTATTTATTGCTATGTCAATGTCTTTCAAGTAACCAGAAAGAAGTTCTTTCATTTAAACTATTCATCATTAGCAATTTTTGCAAATTGTATTTTAGAATGAAAACATTTTTAGCTCACGACTCTCAAAGATATTGCCCAAGCTTGATCAAAATCTGGGAGAATTTAGTGTAATGCTTCTTATCTGGAAGTTTTATCACATGTTTGATTGTTCCATCTTGCTTATGATGATAATATCGTAGAATTTACGATTGCAGCCTCCTTGTGGCCGAGATAAACTGAGGTAATATAACATTTTACTAGGGTTCACTGAAACACTACCATTGTAATCTAAATATATGTAAGTTTTACAACAAAATATAAAAAAGCTTACTTAAAACAAGAATAATGTTAACGAAAAAGATCATTCGTTCCAAAGAAACAATCAAAATCAGTTGTAAAAATATTTATATTTCAACGTCGATTGGTTATTTTGTCTTAACGTAAGAAATTTGAGCCTCATTGGAAATCCTCAAACTTAAGTAACTGTTTTGATTCTAAACATCGTATCTTACATTACAATTAAATATTTAAAAACTTTATTGAAGTATATGGTAGCCACAAAACACATCGAAATCATTCAGTAGTCTGCCGCAATGTTCTGATCCTTCTATATCTAATCAACAATATGATACCAATAGTTACGGATATACCCTAAATTTGTTCAACAATGGACGCTGTAAAATATAAGTGTGTTTCTAGACGTTTAACATATGATAATGTAGTCAGCGGCGGGCTACTGGGAATTCGCAATGTGCCGAAATATTTTTTAGATATGTTTTTTTTTAAATGTTTATGTTTTAAAAAATCATGAATAAAACAAAAGGTACTTCATTTTATCAGACTTCCACGGACGGAGAAATGAAAAACTTTAGCTCTACACTTGACGTCGAAATTCACATGAACATTGCTAGTAGCTATGGTTGTCATGTAAAAACTGCACGTCGTGTTGTTTTTATGTTCCTCAGAAGTCAAACTTGTATTCGTTGAGCTATAGATACGTATTTAAGCTTATAAATATGTGTTATCTGTTTGTTCAATACAGGTATACTGCTAAAGATATTTTTCCAAGCTAAAATATATCCTGAACTTATTATGAAATTTCTCAACTCAATCGCTCAATCTCAACTAGTGAGATCATCAGCTAGCTTAGTAATAATGTAACGAATATTTTAGCCTCAAAAATCATTTAATAATCAGTAATGTAAAAAATGGTAGGTAGGCGAAAATTTTATATTAAAAAAACCTTGACGCTTTTAAAGACATATTTTTATTGCTAGTCCACCACTGAATGCAGTTATTTTCCATTTGTTAATCGTTCTTTAAACACTTTCAGTCACCGCAAGAATCTCCAAATTAGAATTATCCCTTATAACAACTTAACTGAATACTCGTATAAATCTTCGATAGTTTGAGATTTATGTTTTACGCCTAGAAATGGAGAATTTTTAAGCCTTTGTAAAACCCCTTTACGAGTAATATAAAAAGAACAAGAGTAAATATAGATAAGATAAGATGAATTTGTTGGTTGGTTGGTATGTACGAGTATCTTCTGAAGCTTCCACTGTGTGTTTTTCAGAAAGGCAAAATGCATAGATTTTTACATCTTTCCTTGGCTTAGTTGGTAAATCCTCCGAATTGGGTGGTTTGTACCTAAGATTTTTCAACAAATTAAGGAAGATGAAAGCCGGTTTTTACTTTAGACTTCATTAATACATTTTTAGTTGGTAAAGAAATCCACATTAAAATTTGTGCATCAAGTTGTATTGTATACAATAAAAGTGCAATATGCGTGTATACAGCTTTTTCTTCTGTACAATAACTCGTAATATAGGTACATGCTCTTCAATTTCTAATAATTTTCTTCAGTCATTCTATACAAATTACTACAAAAATTTGCTTTCATCATTTTTTAGTATTTTTTTTGTATAATAAATAATGTCTTTAATCTTTTGTATATTTCTTCTCATACTTTTATCTTTTATATATTTCTTCTCATACTTTAATCTTTTATATATTTCTTCTCACGTCAAAATCGTGGGTCTAGGATTATGGAGAAACTTCCATCTTATTATCAAGTTCATGATATTTAGCCACGAGAAAACGATAAAGCATTAATTATTTGAAATATTTCTGTGCTAACAAGGATATGAATCGCATTTTTTTATTTAAAAGATATAAAAAATATTAAACTTCAACTACGGATTGTGAGATGTTAAATGCTTCATGAAAGCTGGTTGTTTAGTCATAAATAAAAATGTTCTGATGCATATGTAGAGCGACTAAAGTTACAAAAATAAAAAAAATTAGATCACAAAATGGATATCGACCGAAATAAATTTCCCCCCGTCATATAACTCAAAGATGAAAATGTTATTTTAATAGAAGAACATCGTAACTAAAAACTTAACTTATTGGAACGGGAATCAACCCCACCCTATTCAGCTTATTACAGCAGACAATTGATGAGGTACAACATAAAAGATCAATAAAATACATCACAGATCAGATTTAAAGCTACACCTGAATTTCTTTTAACAAAAAATATATTTTAATTACTCGTTAATTTTATTTTTTTGATAACATACAAATAAGAATTTGATCAAATTACCCGAGACGAAAGAATTCTTAATTAAACATTTTTAATGGCGTACATGTTTAACACAAGACTTGAGTATAATTAAAAATAACTTGAACTCTAGTTTCCAATTTCTACTGTGAGATATTAAGGATATATGAGAATTATATTAAAACAATGAATCTCCCAGACAAAGCAGACTGCAGCGGAGCTTACTTACCGTCCGTCGTCTATTATGCGCGTATTAAATGACCCGAATCTGTCAGTTCCCCGGAGACGCAGCCGCTGAATGCGCTTATCCTTCCTGATTAAAAATACACAATACCCGAGAATCACACTGAGTGAAACCCTTTGTTCAATTATATATTCATTATAAACATCGAAGAATCTTGGTAACTCAGTGAAAAGGTATACAAGAGGAAGACAGAGTGCTTGTCTCGGTCTGTGTCAAGACGTCAGATGAGAATTGAGGCGTCAAAACTTCAACTTTATAAAGAAAATACTGAACAAGATTAAAATGTTTTTCAAGGCTGCTACTGTGTTGAGTTGTTTTCAATAAATGCCGATGATTCTAAGACGTTACATACTTTATCCTCAAAAATATAACAAGTACGCAAGAAGCATTTACTCAGCCACCTGCTCTAGCGACCACAACGTGATTGGAATGCTCTGCGATTCGTTTTTACGACCTCAATGTGAATACGCTACTAGCAACTAGCAACTAGTGGATAATCCAACTCTGAAAAACATTTTAACCTATTGGGAACAGCCGTAAAAATCTTCGAACATGTTAGAAAATATTGAAATTCATAGGACAACTCTCAAGAAATAAGATTTATACATCATATTTAAATTAACCTCACTGGAAGTGTGTTGCAGGCAATGTTAGTACATAATAATTATCTGTGGCCTAATTTGTAAGATGCTTAATTTCCACCATTTGGGATTTTTGGTTCGATTCCTACGAGTAATTACGCCAGTAAAACAGATCCCAATCAAGTAAAAAAGATCATCTGGTAAAGAAACTAAACCCTAATGTCTTCCCGAACTTCTTATATTCTACTTGTGTTGATAATTTTTGTCAATCTATTATTATTAACATTTAAGTATTTTATGAATTTATATATACTTATTCCCTTATTTTAAACTCCAGTATAATTGCTAGTTAAATACAATTTTCTTTTAACTTCGGCTTTACTAGAAAGCTCTATCATTTGAAAGCACACGAAGAATTAATTGCTTTTATAACTAGTTTTATTAGCAAAGAAATTAGGTTCCCCGTAACTTCCTCCGAGATCTGAGGCTGAAACATTTTTTCACTTGCCGTAATTGGCATTCAGCTCATGATGGTATCAGGCAGGACCAATCCAGACCCTTACGTGACCTGCTGGGGCGGTTTTTACCCTGGCCCACGTATTGATCCTGAAATATCGAATGAATTTCCTCGATTCTGAGACCATGCTCTAGATTAAATGGGTAATTCAAGATTTAATGCTTTTAGGTCAAGTAAATTGTATAATAAATGTCAAGTGGGGCGATTTCAATTAGCTCAAATTGCAGATCCATTACGAGTTTGGACACGGTTTAAGGAGTTAACTGAAGTGTAAATAAATAATAATCCTACTTGATATATTTTCAATAACTGCTCATAAAACGAGGCACCATATTTTACCCACGTGTAAAAATGTATCTTTATTTTATACGCTTGCTTTTGAATGGTACATAACTTTTTGCAATAAAAAGCGCGTGGACTATTCAAAATTTATTTTACCTTTTTATATGAAACTAATGTTTTTTCCATAAAAACAACCTCCATGATACTTTTAAGTTTCAACCCAACGCTTACGGCTTTATTCTCATTGAAACCTGTATATTTAGTTAAAGAAAGTATTGCAGTCTAGTTATAGTTTAAAGATTTATGAGAATTTTTCTGGTTAATTGGAATATATTGTCACATAGCAATTAACTCGCCTGATTATATTGTATAAAACAAAAAAAATATACAATACAATAGTTTTAAGTCATTATTAATTAACAGCTAAAATAATTATTTTAATGATTTCTCTTTTTTTATGATACTATTTCACTGATATTTGTTTTAAACTGGAGATAAAATACAGAATGACCTTCTTCGTGGCTTAGTTGTTAAGACGTTTTTTTTCTAACTCCGTTTGATTTCTGTTGACACTCAGATATTAAAAAAGAACTTTAGTATGATTTTTACGTAAGGCCTCTTTATCACATTTTTAGTTGGTTGGAAAAAAATGTCACATGGCTAAACAGCCGAAATACATATTTTTTCTGAATATATCTCTAAACTTTTTTTCATACCTCTGATGAGAAATTAAATTTAATAGTTATATTCGATATATTTAAATTCTAAACATAAATTTATCGATTGTTTTATTACAATCAATAATAAAAAATCTACACATTATATTGTTTTTAAATATAAGAATTTATTCCACTTTTCGTTAAATTAATTTATTTCTGTGTATATCAATATTAAAAATATTACGTTTTTCTTTCTACGAAGAACTTTTTCACTTATAGATCAATTGTAAACTTTTCAAAGTTTAATCAGTTGAAGCTTAAAACTGTCATATTTATTTTATCATAATTTTCATTCCTTATGTTCGTCGTCGTTGCCGGGCCTCGTAGTCGAGGATCCCCTCGCCACTCCAACGTCAATCTTGAACCGTTCTTCCACGTCGGTCATGTGATCTTCTGTAAGAAAACAGCTCATTCATTAAGTTAACTCTCTTACAATTACATATTTGACTTGAAAAGTGATAATATTGTGGCTGGATTGCATATATATAGGTACGAGTATGACAAAAGTATCGGAAATTATCCGAAAAAGTCTTTTTTTTCATTGTATCTGCAATTCAATCACAAGTTTATCGGAAATATATAGTTATCTGGAAAGTTGGTTAGTATTTATCAGAAAGATGTCGTTAGGACTAAATAAACATCTTTAACTTATTCTAAACGTGCTGAATGTATATTGTTAGAAAGGTAACAATTTCACGCATTTTTTGTACTACACGTAGCAGCTTGCAGCGCTACAAGGTGATGTGCTTGCTGATGGATATGTTGCGTGACCTATTAAGAGCATCAGCTTGCAGCGCTACAAGTTGAAGTGCTTGCTGGTGGGAGATATTCGCAACTACATATCCTCGCCCAAGCTAGGTGGGGAGCGCTGGACCAACCCTAAACGCATCTAGTTGCATGCCGTCAGTGCCAAGTGAATGTATTCAAAATATCTATGCGCAAAACCGATGCCCTGTTACAAGTTTCAGGTGTTTATCAAGCTTGAGCTGCCGTCCGCATGCTGACAGATGTATTACCCACAACAGCATGCTCGCAGGCTTGTTAAAAAATATCGAAACCATCCGATATTCATCAGCATGATGTTAGCAGCTTGCACACGACGTTTGTACCCTATTACATGCGCAGGCTGCAGCGCTACATGCTGATATCAACATGTAGCGCTGCAAGCTGCTGCGTGTTATACCCCCTATAGGTTTCATAAATTGTTTGAGAGGTTTAACAATATAAGTTGTTCTGTCGGTGCTTGATGCTTTATTTTTTAAATGCTACACAAATAAAAAAAAGCAAGATGTGCAGCGGCTGGCCCCGAGGTGCGCTGGTGCGCTGAGCACCAACGCACCTCGAGACGCTGAGCGAATATGAAATATCGCTGTCTCACGGTTTACGGTATGTCTCTGTCTGCCCTATATGAATTTGCGTTTCCGTCCGGTGCGTATTGGAGATCGCTCCGGTAGTATTGGCTAACTTGGCCGGTCAATTGAGAGGAATATTTTTTTAAAATTTACTTACATTTTTTTTTTAATTTTCACCTTAATAAAAATACTCGTACTATTTGTCAGTATTCTTATACATATTAAAATCTATACAAATATTTAACATTTTGGAAGTCATGTTTGCGAACACATAATTTAATTATTGGGAATTATTTCTCCGGTTCAGCGCACCAACGCACCTCCAGACCAGCCGCCGTTGTGTGGAGTGTGTGTCAACGATGCAGTAAGGTATTGTGTGTGTCAAATAGGGTTTTAAAAAACCCATAGTGGTTATACGATTCTCGAAGATGGTGTCCGCTCTTGAAGACTTATTACCACTGATGACGACCAAATCAAGTCTTTGATGAAGAATAACCAGCGATCTATTACACGAAAGTTTACTGATACACTGCAAATATTGAAATCATCCTCTGCGAGCATTTGGTGAATTTAACGTTTGAATTTTACCTAAAGATACGAAATTACTTTCCAAACAACCCAAAAGAATTTTTTTTGTAACGTAAAATAAGTTACGTTTGAAAAATGTACTTTAAATTACAATAAGTAATAAATTCCAAATTACAATAAGTAATAAATCTTGAGTCGTGCCAACATTCATAAATGAAAAACTTTGGAAATCCCTTGAAATAATTAACGCATTAGCATACCTACCCTTTTAATATCTCTTTATAAAACACAAACTTTGAGATCCTAAAACTTCATTCGTTGAGAACTTAAACACTTTTTATTAACCCATTATGTCTTTAAGCGGTTTTCTTTGAAATCACCTCTGAAGCCTTTGAATAAGCTTTTATATTTAAACTTTTTTCTCTCCTCATTCAGACACTTCAAAAATTTAATTTAAAAACTATATTTAAAATACTTTTCATTCCTTAAAAGGGAAATCTACCACTTTTGATAAAACAGTAGATAATTATTTATCTCTTAAAAAAAGTTCTTCGTGATACTCAAAATTTTTCAAGTGTTTTCCCTGTATTTATATATATATAAATCAAGTATAATAATAAATGTTGTTTATAGTTAAGGCATTTACGTTGTGGAGGTTTAAAGACATTGTAATTTTTTTTTATCGAACACTGTTTATTCCACTTTTTATGAAACACTGTTTATTCCACGACAAAAAAGTGGAATAAACAGTGTTTGATAAAAATATAATAATAAACTTCATTGACAATTAAAACAAAGCAATGCAAGACGAAAAATAAACAATGCACACGTTTCACAAGAAAAAATTTAAATCAGATGTTGTCAAAAGGTCTAGGTTCATCTTGTTCGACTTGATGTCTTGTACCCATAACAATCATGACCGACTTCGAAGGGCTTAAGAGAAACGCCTCTCAGACAATATCGTCAACCGCTCAAGATCATAATTTATGTGTTGAGTGACAGACTACACCTCATCACTTCTAAAACCCTGTTTTTTGTCCTGATTAACTACTTTATCGTAGTTGTAAACCACGGATTGCACGAGCGGTAAAAAGTTTTCCTTTTACGTAGGCAGTGGTTTTTAAAAATGGTATGCAATAAAGAATTCAACACCTCAACCCTACCACCTACGCTTCTCTCACGATACCATGGCACCCGTCTCAACGAGTCGTAGAGCTCATTCTGGTTAACAGCAGTAAAATCTCTAAATTCAATAGTACATAGTGGCGTCTTTTACTTTGGGATGTTCAAGACACCAACCACCGTAGAGAACCGTATGCTCCGAGTCGGCGCAAAAAACGTCTAATAGTGTCTCACTGTACTCAGTAATCCTAGTAGCTTCCAAAACCAATTACGAGAGTCCAAAAGAATTGATCTCATCTTAGATTTTTTTATAGAAAGCAGTACTTGAATTTAAAAGGTTGATATTCAGGTCACCCATGAAAAATATATGGTCACAGCATGGCAGAAATCGTGATAAATGTTCACTTAAAACATCTAAAACAGCGTTCAAATTAGAGTTTGAAGATCAAAAGATTGTACCGATGTCTATAATTATACCATTTATTTTAAGTTTTATACAGGATTACTTAACATCAGCATCACATGATGCTAATAATATCACCGCGTTTAAATGCTCTTTTATAAAGAAGTTCGCACCACCACATCTAGTGTGTCTAGGGGTTTGAAGAAAGAAGTAAACTGGGATCATAAAGTCAGCAACGTCAGACACTGGTGACAACCAGGTTTCATTGACACAGATCACGTCTTTATCATCGCGTGAGAGCACAAGTGGCAGCACATTAATTGCAATATTGAGGGGCCAAACATACTATGTTACCGCGCGACAGTGAACCTATCCCTCACCCCACGCGAAGCCTCTCTGAAACCAGAATTATACATTTTATAATTACTAAGCATTTGACTGCTATCATGGAATGTCATAATTAATGGATTGATATGACAATTGATTATAAATTAATACGCTGGACACTCAGTTGAACTATTAAAGTGGTCATGTTGTTTTTTGAAAGGCTAATATTTCTGATCTTTCCTTTTTAGCATTCTTTTAATTTTCCTTTGATTGATGATCTCGTTTTACTGTTGTCATTTATGTTATTCATGAGTTTTGTGCTACAATAATAAATAATAATTTTAAATGAAATAATTCGGCCATCCCACGTATGTTTACTTTTGTCTGATTTATTGGAGGAAATAGCTCTCTGACCATAAGCTCAGCGTATGTCTATAGAAGGACTTAATAAATAAATAAAATATTTAAAAGAGGCTGTTAACGAAAACCAGACAAGAAACTGTTTTAAAAAATCTGAGTTCCAACGAAAATCAAACCCACGACCCCCGAACTGCTGAATGACTTTTTACTATCTATATAGGCTACGGAGGTCGTCATGTGGTCGGTTTTCATTATTAAACATCATTAATATTTACCATATCGTTTTCACATACCTCGTTTATGTGTTGCAATCTTTCAATAATTAAGATAATGCTTTTTGTATTAATGATTATAAATAGATTATTTAAAAGCATACTTGACTAAGTATTTCCCGACTAATTACAAAACGTTAGCAACGTGAAATTATCCCTAAAAACTCTTCGTAAAGCCTCAAAACTTGGGTAAATTAACTACTCTTCTTGGCAATACCAACTTAGACAATGGCGTGAGTCCGGCTTAAACGTTTCTCGGGTCCGTCCCTTACTTACTCGTAAGTAATGGCGAACTGATACCACACATTTTTTCTGTCATAACTTTACCGTCAACTTGAAGAAACTAATCAAAGCTTAATGATTAAACCGATCAAAAAAAAAAACGATTTTAATTATTAATACTAACATGTTATATGCATAATTGGGTTGATTTTAAATTGTTAAGTGGATGCGTTGAAAAGTAAAAATATTTTCACAATTCATGTCAATCTTCAGGTTAATAATGTATTATTTTTATTCAATACCCTACCATCTGACAAATTTATCATACGAAAGCCTCATTCACCTCACTAGTGCTTAAATTTAAAAAAAAATATACTTTTTAAGAACAAGTGCCAGAATAATATTTCCAAATAATTTAAAACGAATTGTATGGAATAGAAAATAAGTTATTGAAAAAATCGAAATATACAACTAACAGAATAAACAATCGGAGTAGCTACCATCATGGCGATTATCATTCTATTAACTGCAACCCAGAACAACTCAGAAGATTTGTACCCAAACTTCACCTGCAAGTACTTAAACCAAGATGTGTGGCGTCTTCCTCAACCTCGTAAGCCATTTATTTGTTTCTGGATGATAAATTGTACTCTATATCGTATCTTGTGCTTTTCATTATGTGCCCGAGAGGCTACGACTTCATAGTTTTAAGGAGTTCTTAGTCTATACATAAGAGCGAGTACTTCCATATTTGTAACCGATTTGTTCGTATCTTAAAGAGAAGTCTATAGATCTACATAAAAAAGTCTGGATTCTACACGTTGTTTGTTAGTTCAATGTCCACGCTTCCATTACATAGATGACAATCGAAAATATGTATCAGCGAATCATAACCATTCTCAACTCTATGCTCAGATTTTAGCTTGAAAAATTCTTGACACTACAAAAAACAAAGGTAATGTTTTTTGAGTTGCTGTTAGTAACACACATTTCATATAAGTTATAAAAAAGCAGTACGTCTCGCACGAGACATAAAAATTGAAAAAAACTTGTTCAATATAAATGTTCCATGAACAAAGGTATC
Organism: Odontocerum albicorne; assembly: GCA_949825065.1. Lineage (NCBI taxonomy): Eukaryota > Metazoa > Arthropoda > Insecta > Trichoptera > Odontoceridae > Odontocerum > Odontocerum albicorne. Next base: position 18,833,668 of record OX463838.1, read on the forward strand.
CCTGTCTAGGGGCACCTTGACTACATCTTTATTATGATGTTAAGTCCACGTATTAGAGCATTGATACGTGTGCCCAGTGAACTATCAAAGGCTGTGACAGGTCAACTAAAAAATGTTTTATTGATATAAATAGAAGACTTCAAAAAAGATCCTTGGCTCCTTTTTACTTCTTTGATGGTTCGGTTAAATTAGGTAACAGGTAGGAAAATATTTTATACAGGACATGACAGAGTTAATGTTTTTATTTTATCTAAACTTATACGAGTACATAAATTTATAAGTAACATCATAATTTTCAGGACCTCATCCTGATATCAAATATTGATATAGAACACAATAAAAATAGAATTTTCCCATGTACATTTTTTTTCTGAGGAATCAACCATTACCTCATTTTAAGGATTATTTTGAGAATCGTCAATCAAGACAAACTTTGATTAATTATTTTGTGTCAAATCAAATATTTTTTTAATCAAATTTTCATCCGTCATAAATATTTTAAAACTCAAACATTTTTTTAATAATTTTGGTGCCTTAATCGTTTTTATTTTGTATTTTAGTAAAATGAAACCGATGTGTGTAACTTAAATATCAACTTTATTCCCTTAAAAATTTTATTCTATACTTATTTAAAATTTGAAACTCACATCACATACACATATATAAATCTCGTGGGTTTGGGGAGTTTCAGCCACCAAGGACCCCAGGGACATTCACTAACAAGAAGGGTTGACGATATAAAGAGATATAGTGGCGTTAAACAGGGAGAAATAGAGAAAGAAGGAAGAGGTCTGTACCCCCCAGTGAGATGCTACAGGCGAAATCGTTGGGGAAATAAAAGCAAATGTAACTAGAAAAGCAATTAAAATGCAGTGAAAAGGATAATATTAACTAAATGTACACCAAATACAATTATATTAGCGAAATTAGAAATGATTGAATTTAAATTTCTCGTGAAAAAGATTGAAAAACCAAAGAGCACAAAATGTTCAACGTTTTGAATTTAACTATGCAAGAGTTGGTGTGGTAGATTCGTGGTACACGAGCCGAAAATCAATTTTATTTTGTGAAATTAACAGATGAAAATATAATTTATTTGTTTTTCACGATATATCAGGTATGAAAAAACATTTTTTATAGAAAAACATTAAGAGGGTGGAAAACCTTCCATCATAAATATTTCTTTAAAAAAACTGCCCAATCCACTTAAAAAACATAGAAAATTATTGAAACAATAAAAATTACTAAACACTCGCTTGAGCTACTTATAAGTGAAAATATTCGCTTTGTTTAACTACCTCCATGAGTTGTCGGTAAGATACTTGACTTCACTCAAGGGTTTTGCGTTTAACAAAAAAATGTTTTCAAGGGTCCCAGTATAGTAAAAGAGTTCGTCTGATAACAATGCTTAAACGCACCAGTGTTGCCAACATGTACAATATCGAACCGCGAGTTCCATGTATTCTACAGTGGTACTTAATCCGAAGACTCGATTAACGGAGCCGAAGACAATGTTGTCTTCCAGCTACGGTTTTAAATGTGTCCCTTATTATTAATTTGGATATATTGAACAATGCCATACGAAATAAGAAGAAACTACTATAGAAATTCTATTGATCTTTTCGTGATTTATATTATCAGGTGATCTCCGCAGCTTAGGAATAATAAGGCTTAAATTTTACTCAGTCTTATGGTGACTTCTAAAAATTGTCAGTGTTTTTCTCATCCAGACAGTTAAACTTATTTCTGGTTGGTTGAAAAATAGTATATTTATTGCAGTAAATTTGCTTCTTAAAACTTTGTGCAAAGTTAGTTTAAAATTATTGAAAACATCTCTCACACAAAACAATAAAATAATAACCTAGTCGGGAAAAAAAACGGATCGTTTAATAGGCATAATAAATATATATTTCATAAAAAGTGAAGAATCCCTGTTTGTATGAGAAATCAATAAGCTGATCGTACGGTGTCTCTCTATTATGTTTAGCATTACTCCTATTTCCAACGCTCCTCTCTCTCATAGCCGATGTAGTTTGTTCTCCCCTAGACTCCACTCCAACGTCACCACCTGTGGGGTAGAGTTTTCCCCAGTAAACAAATAACCATTATGGGTTACATATAAGGAGTTTTGAGCCACAGGTTCCTTTTTCAATTCAATGTTTATATAATATATCTTCGCTCATGTTTATTCACAAAAAATAACTCAAAAAATAGCTCATTTATGAAATTTAATTTTTTTATCGAAAACTAAGGCACTACTAACTAATACACTATCCACCTGTCCATTGGCACCAGTAATGCTGCGTCGAATATTCAAAAACGAGTCAGAATTACGAATCTTGTACAGAAAAATCTAGACCGGTTTTAGCAGCCGCGACCTCTGATGATGATAGTTAATTAATTAAATAACATATATTGAAGAAAGGGGCTCTATATTTTAACACCATGAGAAATATTTTGAAAAAAAAGTGTTTTCATTAATCTATTCAAGTTCTCAGAACCAATCTGGGCAGTTCTATTATATATTACATCCCCATAAAACGACACATACTATAGTATATTTTTTTAACAGTTTAAAAATATGATGAAAAAAACTTCTTTCCTACTGATTAATATAACTAAGTATACATATATAATAAAAAAATGTCACAATGTTACAATTCAGTTACATAAATCTTTTGACTTTTTGTGCTTAACTTCCTATAGATTCTCAAATGTATAGATTCTCAGTGACTGATAAAATTGCACTTTCAGACAGCAACCCTCCATTTTGGATAAAATAAATGGCCTGAGGGAACCTTATGTTCATTCGCTTTAATTGATTTTGAACAGTTTCAATAGTTCAATTTCACCTTTTTTGTGAACTACAAAGCTTGTTGTCTTGTCATAAAATCTGTGCATAGTATTTATCATTTTCGACAGTATCTTATCATGTTAAGTCGAATAATGGCAAGTTGGTCTAAACTGGTCGACTTATTGAATGATATATTTTATAAACTTTCGCATAATTAAACAAAAAAGTCAATGTCTGTTATATTTAAAAACATTTGATAAATTTCATTATGGAAAATTTTATTTCTGTATTTATTCTAGTTTGGGCGGATTGCCTACTTAAAAAAAAAGTAATATTTTAATTTAATTTGATGTTACGTTAATTGGAAATAAATATGCTTATTTTTTATTTAATCCCTTAATTTATTTATATTTTATATCTAATTTTTATGTGATATATCTGAAAATAATAAATTAATATTTATTCATAACTATAAACATTTAAAATGTTCCTTTTTACAATATTTCTTTATGGCAGTATAACGGTGAAGAATTTTCTTAATGGGTAAATGGTTATAAAAAAACACATACTGATTACTCATAATATAATTATATTAAGGACATTGATATTATTTTGAGAAACTAATTTTAACATTTTTAGTTTGTAAACAAATTCTGATTCGTAAAGCTCATTGTGTGATTGATTCTTTCAACATTGGATAATTTAGAATACTTTTAATTCAACCATTACAAATGGGCTAAAAATTCCATAAAACGGTAGTTGATTAAAAACCACTGTAGATAATTAAAACTTAGTCATGCTTTTTATGAAATAGAATTTTATTGTGAAAGTGATTTTATAAAAAAAAAAAAACAATATTAAAAAATCTCTTGGTCCTTAAGAATTGAGACATTTTAGCATTTATAACACGAAGATCAAATGTATTATAAATGAGTTATATTTGCAATATTATTCTGTTCGTTATATTTTTTTCTTTAAATATATTAAAATGACAAATCTTTCACATGTAACTTAAGTGATATTTTCACATTCTCTCGAATAGAAAATCAATAATGGATCGTTGTTGATCTTGCTCGACTTTTTTGACAGTTAAAAATTACATTAAAATCATTTTGTGTTTGTTTTTTGTTTCAACACAAATTTTTCGATAATTGAATTTGAAGCCTAGAAAATTAAGTAAATATTCCATTGTATCTTTGTTTATGACATAGTTAAAACTCAAGCACAATATTTTGTGTATTGATATTTTTTTCTGACTTCCGTAGCAATTTACAGAAACAATTTGATTCTATTACTCGTATAACATTGATGATTAATACTTTTTTTTGTTATAATTTAATCTAGGAAAACCTGTATAGTACATGCGTATGCAACCAGACTGCAAAGAGGTAACTTTCCTGTGCATGACAAAATATCCTAAAAATAAAACGCTTCGTTATCTCTTGGCCATCATAATGTGTTTTTCTTTCTCAACTTCAATTGATATATCTCCTCTATATTCTATACATAGAAGAGGGATATTCACTTTTTTTTATTTTATGGCGCGAGGGACAATTTTAATTTCTTGTTTTCGAGAACATAATTTTTGGAAGATGAGAATCAATAAGGTTGCACTGCCACGTCCTAAATACAATTGTTCGTCAACAATTTATAACCACCACAATAATAATTATGTGTCGCGCATTGAGGATGCCACCTGGTAGCTGGTCGAAATCTTCGCTGCTTTATCGTCCAAAAAGAAATAGATGAAGCAAACGCTTATTCTAGTCCCCACACCGGTGGTAAAATACGAAAATTTGCAGACTTGGCCTTACATGGTAGGACGCGAAATACCGGATGTAAAAACTGATCAGGAAATTTTAAACATTAAATCTTCAAATTTTCTAAAAGTTCAAATGTCTTAAATTTTATAAAAATTGAAGACATTTTATAATATCTCTGTTTCCCTGTTGAAACAAACAGAATGATCAAGAATTATTGGAATTTATTATCTTTTTTGGTAAGTTTTGTCTAAATTTATAATTATGTAATATGAACTCTGCATCCATACATTACTCTTCACCTAAAGCCGAATATTTTACTATTACACATAAGAAGGTTTCTGAGTAGTTTATCTTCCATTCGTAAATTTTCTACTTTTTTTTCACTAAATATATTTTTAAAACATATACAGATGCGGGAAAGTTCCCAAACTAATGGACAATGGCTATAGTCACCACTGTCACACTCGCTTTTTTGTAATATACTCGTATTTAATTGGTCAATAATAGTGGGTTCGAATCTCGAGTTATAGATCCCTCGAGAAGTTTCTGTTTTCTTAACGATTTTATTGTTAATACTCGTATAATCATTACGAAGAATACATTTTCTGTCACACGACTACAATTTCCTTACACACTACTGTCTGGTATACTGGTTGCAAGTTGGATTTCCTTTTCAACCACTTTACGTGAATTATTATGAATGCCTTTATGTGAAAATACGAGAGTGGAATCTTTTATTGTATGCCTGCTATCCGAAATATACTGGAAACAGAAACACTCAGGCATATAACTTGAAAATTTTAAATAGCTATTTATTTTTTGAATTATTATATCCTTTAGGTACTTGAGAACATAGAAGGAACATTGTTCCAGGAGATTGCCTCTAAACAAGAATAACCAGACTATGTAGATTGTCAAAAGCAAATTTGTCTAACTACTTGTATTAAAATAATTGAATTTTATTTTTATTTTTTTATTTCTAAGTAATCGTTTTCGTAATGAGAATTCATTGTAAGTTCTAAACTGAATTTTTGAAGCGAGAAAATGTAGTGGAATTTGTTCCTTTGTCGTTCCCTCGTAGCATTTACATACAAAATAGCATTTCTCAGCAAAAGAATAATAATGTGTAAAGTAAAGACTAATGAGGCTTAACTAATTAAGATAAGCCTAGTTTAATCCTTTTGGTAGAATGTTGGGACTTAATGTGCAAAGCTTACCGAGTGAAAACAACCCGCATTCTTGTAAGTCTCGTGAATATACTGTATTCAATTTTCTATCCAATATTTACCTAATTCAAAAATGCTATTTCTTTTTTACGAAAATAATTAACATCCTTTAAAACTATCTTAAGAAATAAATGTGTTCATATTTAGAAATTCCATTTAATTTTTATACTTACAAACCTTTTCCAAAAAATAAGCATTAAAGTAACAACAACATAGAAGTAAGAAACGAAAATTAATTATTTTTTCTAGGGATGGATGAATTACTTTATTTTCTAGGGATGGATGAATTACATTATTTTTCCAAAAAAAATGTGTTGGCCCAACTTGTTTCATATTTTCTTAATATACCTTCCCCTTATATACACCATGAACTAGTTGGTAATAGTAATCTATCTTTGATCCCAGAGGTTTCGAGTTTGATTCATGTTAGTAATATATTTTTTTTAAATGAAAGAGATATCAGGTTATTACTTCAGACCTCTTTAATATTTTTATGTGGTTGTCAGAAATTGCTACAAAACAAAACACCCCTCTTGGGTGTACAGGTTTTCTTTGTAGTCATTAAAGATAAAAACGTAATAATATAATACAATACGCTAGATTATGGAACGACAGATCTAAAATAATAGGCTGAAATTAACTCTGTTGTAGAATGAAGCTTAATTTTGTTGCAATCACGAGGTGCAAAATATGTTTCCCCATGGAAAATTAACAACAGTAAGATATTAATAAGAGCTAACTTATCCTTAAAGTGTTTAAAACAAATAGTCGACTCATTAAGGAATCAAAAATTACGAAAACAACTAACAACATTGAATAAAGATTAATAAAAGAAAATTTAGAAAAATTAACTAAACATAGCATTCAAGTGAGTAGATAGATACTCGTACGTCAAATATTCTTTTTTTTTCCTAACGAAATTACAAATTCACGCTCTGACAATGACAGATACGTATAAGTAAACATAATGCATTATGAAAATGGTGTATCTCTTCCACAATTTCCATGTTCGCAAATAAAATCTAATATTTATATGTTAGCGAAATATTAAACATTCTTATCTTCAATACTTTGGATACGTAAATAATATGAAATGCTCCACATTCCGACCATTTTAATATCTGGTATGAATGTTACATAATAAAACACACATTTGCTTTAGATCGATCTACTCGAGACGAATGATTGGGAAAATAAAAATTGTCATAAATGAAAGGAGATTGCAATGGCGTAACTATTAAATTGGCTGTTTTGACGTTTCATTTAAAAAAATATCAAAAATCCGATTTTCGAAAAGGTTTATAAGAAAGTGCAGATATATTTCAAGCCATTATAGACAACATGACGAAACATGAATACTGTTTGCACAAATTTTAACCGTCATACATTTTACATCTACGAGTCTTTTTCGAAATATTATTTGTAAATTAAAGCTGTGTACGAAGCCCAGATGTAAATAAAGATTAATATTTAATATCTCACAAATTTAAAAAAATAAACAGTTTAAACATTCAAATACGCTTATTGTTTGCTAATGTTTATTAAACACGAGTATTTTAAACCAAAATGTTGGTATTTTTGTGATAAGAATCACAAATTTTATGAATTTAAAAAAATACATATTGGTTTACTCATGTTTAATGATCTCAACATGTTTTTACTAAAAACTTGTTTTTATATTTTCTTTGAAATATGTGGGGATAAGGTTGTTTTACTTATTTGTCAATGTAAACAAGTAATTTGAGTGAAATAAAAATTATAAACTAAAATTTTAAATCAAATTATATCGATGTTTTGATGAGTGAAACCAAAAAACAACAGAAAGATTATTTTACTTTGAAATTCCTCACAAATTAACAAAAGTATTTAACGTTAATCGAAAGAAATGGGCACAACCTTTGTCATGCCCTTTTAGTAAGTACGAGTATATAGGGATATGGCTAAAGAGGATTGATATTTAATATCTCTTACCATTATACAATAGCTTACGATTTGTCTGTATATTAACTATCCCCATGATACTAACATATAAGATTGAATTTAGTTTGAGATTGATTTATCACTATTAAGCTTGGAATATGTTGATATAGCAGATAATGGGACATATGTTTTTATTTTCTTATGTATTTCACACTTTTAGTGCAAATACAATCTGGCGGGATTATTGCCAGGTGGTCAATCTCTTCCAACCAACCAGGCAAAAGTAAATGAATGACAAAAAAACATTCAAATGACTATCCATCCCCATGAAATCCATGAACACATACGTGAACATACGCCCACAAAGGGAATGAAGGGAAGGGATACCATAAGATTTAATTTAGTATATCAACATCATCTTCGAAAACTCTCCAAAACAGTTTGTAGTGATTTCTTTTAATCGGATAAATTATGCCTTCAGAATGAATCGGAGACTTTTTTTAAATGTCCATTTAAAAAATTTTAAGTGTCACAAAAATATAAGACATCATTTCGCATTAAAAGTACTTTTATAACATTTCATAATTTGGAAGAAAAAAAATCAGGCTCTTAAAAAAACGTTCTTTTTTTGATATGCCACTGGAGATGTTATTTAGGCGTAGTTATTCAAAAAAGACCTAAAATAATAAAGATTTTTTTTACTTGCTTGTGATATCGAAAAATGAATAATCAATAATCTGTTTGCATAAATATCAAGCCACGTGTACTGTATAGTTGAATTTCGATACTGATAAAAAATATCAATTATCTCTGAACTGGGAAAGTGTGGGTTGCGTTATTTTCGCGTAATTACGTACATTTTGTAAAAGTGGTGTTACTAGGTAATATTTATTGTTCGTTCATCCGTTTACGTATTTAACTTAAGATATGAACGTTTTAGAAAATGTTTCATTTTAATACATTAAATTCAACGTTCACTTTGAACCCTGGAAGATTTTTTTCTAAGTATAATTCTTTACAAAACCTTCATCATCTTCTTTTTTTTAATGTAGATCTTGGATCTGTTCTGTAACAAAATTCCTTTTTGGATGCAGAGAAATTCTGTCTCTGCCCATCCTATCCACACGGTTACGCCAGTACTGCATTATCTTTCTGCTCTAAATTAGCTTTGTTGCGGGTCTTTTGAATGTGAGAGTTTATGATCCTATATTTCTCTGAGAGATTTTCCAGGGATGGTTAGTAACAAACTCATATATTTTTTCAAGTTGAGTCAGTTCTGGTGTCGATACTAAACAATTAAATCATGATCAGTCTAGCATAGATCCTATAAATTCGAACTTTGATATCAGTGCGCATGTATTTGTTTTCCAGATATATCTCTGAAACAACCAGCTTTTGCGGCTATCTTATTTATTTGTTCCCTCATTATGGCTGGAGATATCGATATTTAAGTACTTCAATTGCATCACGTGTTCAACAGCTTATTTGCGCCTCTTCAGCAATTTAAATTTTGTTTGACTCTTCGTTTTGTTTAATAACATGATAATGTTATACTTTGCTATTTGCAAATGCACTCACTTAAAACATGATGAATTTCTAATGGGTTGTCTGGAAAGTCACAGCGTATTTGAGGGTCAAATTTAAACGCCAAATTATATCAAATGCTCGTGAAAGATAGTTTTCAATATTTTCAGTATCTCAGCAATATTTTAAGGCGTAGAACGCTGTTGGTTCTTGATCTGGTCGTCATCAGAGGCAATCGGCCTTACAAAGCAGACACCATATTCGAGTGGCATATCACCATTACCACCAAACCACATTTGACTCACGCGATCTTATTGCATCGTTGTCAAACACTCTCCATATTTTTTTTAGTTTTGTCGCATTTTTTTCTTTTGCGGTAGGAAAAAGCATCAAGCACCGAAAAAAAAACAATCACAAATCTTGTTCCATCTTCAAAATGATGAAAAAAAAACTCCTCGGGAAATTTGGGTAAACAAAGGTCGACAAAATGCACTTAACTGTGAATGTTTATAATAATACGAGTATACATTCAGCAAGTTTGCAATGAAGTTGGCAACGAAAATTTTGTCTCAACAGCATATGTTATATCCATGAAAGATGAAACTGCTTTCCGGGTAACCTATTATGTTTGATAAATTTCTCTATATTAATATTTACACTGTATTATTTTTTAATCAAAATATTCAGAGACTAATTTCAAATAATTGACAATTCATGAAATGATACAAGGGCAATATGAGAAAAGCGATTAATCAGTGTAATGATGTCAATTGAATTTATACATAGATAAATCACCTTCCATTCTGCGTGCCGAGCTATGAATTATACAAACGACGCCGCTTTATATTCATTTATATTCGGCCAACTTGCCGAATTTATGTAAAGGGTGGCGATACACCGGAAACGCTGAATTTCAGTCAAACAAGTGAAAGTTCAACGCCGTTTCTTTCTTTTTTCTTCTCAAGCCTCGTCTTCAATGAAAAGCTTAATTTTAAATTCTAATTTTGTGTATTTTCCTTCAAACAATAATAAATCACACGAAGAATGAAATAGTCCTCAACAGTATTTAAGTAACAACTTTGATGTATGGGAGTGAAACGTGGACGTAGAAAATACTGAAAAGAGCTGAATAAATGCTGTTGAATGTGTATACTGAGGATAAAACGTAGGGTGATAATGGATGACAGAACACGGAATGGAGTGTTTAGGGATGAATGGAAACTTAAGACTGAAATGTTCAGTAAAATGTTGAAGAACATTCTGAGATGGCTTGGGCACGTGGAATAAATGAAAGAAAAAATACTAACAAAACAAATATACAGCGCAAATGTGAGTGGAAGGCGAGATAGAGAAAGACCAAAGAAAGTGTGGTTGGATCAATTGAATGATATTTTGAAAAAGGAAATGTAGGAAGTATAAGAAATGTTAGGTGCTGTATGAGAAGGTACATGAATGTGAAAGAGGCGAAATATGTGTTTCGAGATAGGACAGTATTTTTTTTTCTTTCTATCTACCTCAACAGGAAAACGGCTGGATTACATGTATTAAATGTTAATATAAAATAAAAAGTGAATTTTATTTATTTACCCCGCGATAAGTATTTGCACCTTTTATGAGATTTTCCTCAGGTTTTCAGGCTCAGACTTTTCCTCTTAAATATACGTCACTAAAGTTATAAAAAATAATTTTTAAACATCTGAAATAAATTAACCTTTAAACAAAAATAAAACAACTACAAATAACCAAATAATGCACATAAAAAAATCGCATTTCTTTAAAAACTTTCAATAAACCACACACATGCTGATGAAACATGGCACCTAGGTATTGCTCTCATAACAAATCGAGACCACCTGAATAAAATATCGAAAAATGAGCTAGAAACACGTGTCACGAGCATTGATGTAAGAAGTGAAATAGCAAATTTATTAATTATTCAATATCAATATTTGATTATCATAAAGTTATAACTGAAAATAATAAATTATATTAATGTTGATTGTCAATTACAATAAACCATGATATATCTTCATCTTAAGACAAATCCCGAACCTAACGATATTATTTTAGCTAAGTCACAACTGATTTCTAAGCCCAATTCTACTCCATATTCCTTTACGAGTATGTGGTACATATATTATCAAGAAAAAAACAACAAAATTCAAAGTTTAAATCACAGTGATACAAAATATTAAAAAATGAAACACATTTATCTCAAAATATCTCTCGTTTCTAAATTTCACGTCATTGACATCCTTTTAATTTGATATGTTAAAGATGAATACCGATAATTTTGAAACTAAAATAAATAAAAAAGATCGATAATGGCATTTCTTGATCAGTTTTGAAAGCTTTAAAGATCCTGATTTATTTTTCGAGTTGATCTCTCAAAAACAACTAAAATCGGATTTGTAATCTCTTTATCAAAAGACTAAAACTAACCCACATATTGATCCTTAAAATAAATGTTTAGCTAGAATAGAGAAAAATAAATAAACAGCTACCAACAAACGTTTACAACTTCTTAAATAGGCAAATGTAGCATTGAAAAAATTTCAACGAACATTCAGGTATTTTGAATCTTATAGAAAGAAGTAAATTGCACGTTCATGGGTGAAGTTTATAGTACCTATGTCAAGTACGCTTCATACAACTCAATGAATATTTACATATAAAATGACCTAGGTTAATTTAAAATTCTGTATCAAGTTAAATCCAATTTATTTTCAAAGCAAAGCAAAAACTCCTGTTTAAAGCCGAAAAAACAAACAATAAAACGCACTTGGCTCCAAATACTCAACGGCTGAAGTTCATTTTGTCAAAAAAACAGGAAAGGTTTAAAACATATTTGAGTCTCTTCACCAACTTAACAGTGAGTACTTCAACGGTTGAAACACTTTAACTGAGGGGGAAAAAATTATGAAGGTCCACAGACATAATTGTTACATTTAATAACACGTGACTACGGCTGAAACAGGCCTATTCTTAAGCTCGCAGATCAAAATGAACCCAATCTCATTTATTCCGAGTACCTTTTGAACCAACCCCGAAACCCCTTGATATTAAAACAAAGCTGTGTTCGAAATGTTATTTTAAATTCAAGTAATCAAATTTCATGCAAAAGTTAATAGGGCGCTTTCGATACAAATTCCCAATCGGAAACTAATTGTCTCTCTTTGTCATTATTATGCATTTTCTGATTTAAAAATTCTCAAATTTTATGAAATGATAATAAAAAGGAAAAAAACGTCCGTCCAATTTGTCAAATTGACATACCGGGTAACGTGATTATCGTTTGCCGCTGATTCTCCTTTGACTATCTTTATTAATATAATTACTTTTTGGCGCGGTTGGCAAAATTTTTGGCACAGGAAAATTTATACATAGATATATGGTGAATAAAATAATCAAACTTTTTATGTTAGTGATTTTACAATACTCTTTGAAAAAAAAGGTTTTTTATACGTGTATCACTCATTCATTCATTTCCATGTCTGGACTATTCATTGTGAATTATATCACTTTACGTGTTTTCAGTAACAGGCCACAGAGATCGCTCTATCATTCGAAGCAGTTCTGTATAACCTGGCCATCAAATTCTATGCTACTTTCGTTCATGAAATCACAGTTTCGCATGTTCACCTTGCATCCACATTCCAGCTCGGGCCCTATTCAAGACTGTCCAAGGCAAGTCATCTTTCCGCGAGCTCTATCCAGTCTTCAAACGTTTTTCATTTCCACTTCAGAGAACGCGCTTTATCCAGACAAATCGTAATTTTATGCGCTCTCTTCAGGAAACTATTCGTGGATTTAATTTTGATATTGCTGGTGGAACTTGTTTTTTGTTATGTTTATTTTTTTTTAATTACGCTTTATTACCACGAACTCGTTTCTACATCCTATCCCGAAACTCTCTTCTGGTGAAGTGATCTTGGTTTATTACGAGAGAAATATTTAGGTTTAACTGGTATCGTATGTTTTATTTTTTTCATGTTGGCCTAAAGTTAATGTTTTAAGCCGATTCAACATGGAAACTATTGTATCAAGTATTTAAAATTCACACTGATTAAAAAAATATATTTCCATTTTTTTACTCTTCTAATGCCAAGAATTCCTTTGTGAATGAAATATGTATGCTTAAGTTTAAAGAACGTGTCCCTCAAATCAGCTCAAAAGCTAAAGATCATAAAAAGTATTTAATTATTTATATATATTTTAACAGGTGACGTCTTATTTACTATTAAAAAATGACACACCAATAGATGAACGCCAATAAAAGCATCAAAAACACTTGTAAAACGAAATATAGTTGAAAAAGAAAAGTTTTTGAAATATTGTTGATCTTTTCGGACATGGAATGAGGCGATTTGACGAATGTGCAAAGTTTTTTATTGTTTCCGACAAGTCAACAGTTTTGACAAGCACTGTGCGGTGCCGGGGTGGGGAAGGGACCAGGGGTGGGTGAGGGTACTCATTCATATTCACTGCCCTCTGTGTAAATATCACTTTGTTTTATTAACTTCTCGTAAACAACTGTTCAACTAAATTTACTTTATTTCTCTTTACTTTTGATAAAATTGTTGGTCGTCAGTGTTTCAAAGCTGAGAATAAAGTAATTTTTCTACAGTTAGAATGTTCTTAAGAAACCCTTAGATAAAACACTATTAACAAAATAATTTAGATCCATATTTCAATAAACTCTATTTCCAGAGTTATATCAATGAAACGTGAGCTGTATACTTTGAAAGTTTGGACAAATCATGTTACGGAAAAATATTTCTGATGCAGTTCCTTTTTCGTTCAACTTTTTTATGGATTGGTGATAAATGTCATTTTTATTTAAACCAATAAGTAAAAGGTCATTTGGAAAAGAAGTGTTTCTTACAATATTTAAATTATCTTTTATATAATGGGGCTGTGGTGGGTTTTTTTATACTTATGATTTCTGATATTTTTACTTATTTTTTTATACTTTATATGATACATGTTATTTAATTTTTTATTTTGTTTTGTTTTTGTTATTTGCTTGATGTTAACTATCTGTCGTAGGACGGACGTACGCCTAGTTTGACAGGAGAATGCTTTGCAAATTCAATTGTAAAAAATTAAAGCATATTTAAAAAAAATAAAAAAAATTACGTTTATCAAAAAGAAAACGTTAGGGTCGTTTGATATGATAATGAAAAAAATACCAAATAAATCTATAATATAAAGGAGAGTTTGAGTCGTGATACAAGAAGGCTGAATAAACTAATATTGAACCAAGTAAATGAATAAAATTTAACATGAAGTAAAAGTAAAGAGTAAGAGAAAAATGTATTTTAAGATATATGAATATTGAGTAGTCGAAGGGAGGATGCCGTGATAGGAGTAGAATCTTTACTGAATTAAAACTTCCTAAAGGGGAGAAAAAAACTTTTATATTTAAATCATGTGAACCATTTGTGCAATGAAACTTTGACAATGCACCATGATCAAATGATTATCTCACTCTTTAGTTATTTTGGATAACCACAATCGTTCCCTGCGGATAAATCCGAGCAGCGTTCATCCCTTCTCTCACCTTTTTGGATAGTCAGTTCCGGGTGTTTATCAGTCACTCTACCTAACTATTCCCTCAAGGAATGCCAGTAAGTGTTGCCAGCCTAACACTTCAGTAGCTCATCTGCGCAATCAAAAATCATCCTAATCCTATGTGTAATCTTTGACTATAATGGTTGTGTTTCTTGTTTGAAAGATTATATTTTATATTATTACACTTCTATATAGTACAACTTTACGGCCTCATTGTCGTATAGCAATTTGTTACATCCTACCAAAAAGATGAAAAAAAAATTAAAACCAAACTTGGGGCCCTTTGTTAGATTCCAAACCCAAAATTCTCAGACTCAAACTCAAGCGTTATAATAAATGGGCTACGGTAGTTATTTAAAGATTCTCGACAGAAAATAATAAATGAAATAACACAATTCAACAGATATACTTTTGCTAGTCTATCAAAATATACAAAAATCGATAAGCGCAACACAAACAAACTTCACGACACCAGGATAATGATGATATCCGTGGCTTGGTTGATTAAATGCATCTCTTTAACCTTTTAACTACCGGCAGGTACATGTATGGCGGTACCCAGCACGCCGCGAATTTTACGACAAAAATAAAACCTTCTAAACATATCGTTATTGAAAGTGTAATAAAGTTTATTTATAAAACTTACCAAATAAATGAAGAGCGCGCCAGTCGTGCCGTCATTTATCCATAATCATAAAATTAATTGTTCATGGTGCAGGGATGTCACAAAATTTGTCATAGAAAATATGAAAACTAAATTATATGTCAAAAGTAATTAACCGCTATACATGGAACACGAAATAAAACTGTACTCTGTAGACGAAAAATTATATACGCAAAACATCGATAGAAATTCGGGGATTCCTAAAAATCCCGGCAAATAAACGGCTATTACACAACCCTGAGCGCCATCAGTTGTTCCGACGACAAAGCTCTCTTTAATTTACGTTTAAAGTGGTAAAAACAAATTCTGTTTCAATTCTAAGTATGCAAAGATATTCACAATAGATGCCACTATGTGTTCAATATATTTGTACATTTTAAATAATTTATTTTCTTTAGTAAAATCCCATTTAAAACGGCGCGTCTTAAGACGTAATTTGTGTATGAGCGGCGCTCCGTTCACAGAAAATTATGCGTCTTAAGACGCTTTTGGCAGTTAAAGGGTTAAATACGCGGGTTATGGGTTCAATCCCCCCAAACTTTTATGTTTTCCAATATTTTTAAATACGGCTCTATCTGGTTTTCACTTGAAACATCTTTCTAGTGAGTTGAATCACTTGGCAATAAGCCCTCCAAGTTGTATTGTTTTCAACGAAATACTAATAACAATACAATAAAATACTTGAAACTTATGCAGTAATATCAAGTTAATAATATAAAACCTATGGTTGCTCCATGAATGTATATTTTTCATTGACTGAACTTCAGAATAATGGTCAATTCAGACGTGAAAGCTTCTGAAAGTTAAAACAATGCGGAATTGAATACACTGGAGATCAAATTCAGATTATTGGGTGCTAAATTAACACGCTTACCTCTAGGCTACGACGCCGACATTATCTATAAAGTCAACATCAATTTAACGCAAAACAGTTATTTAACCCAAAAACGCCTGTGGAAAATTCGTTTTAAATGTAATTGGGAAAATCTTGAACTTTGCTGGGATTATTTTTGTTATGTTTTTAGGGTTTTTATCATAAATTAAAACAAAAAAATAAATGTTGAAGACATAAGCCCTTACGGTGGCTAAACAAATATGAATGCGTTCATCCCTTGATGATATATGAGTGCGTGGCAATGAATGTTTTTTTTTTCAAATGAAGTGGAAGGTTTAAGCACATTTATCAAAAACATCTAAAACGAAGCACAGATTTATTAAATTCTCTTCCACTTTTTACTCCCGTTATGCCAAGAATTCCTTGTGAATGAAAAATGTATGCAAAAATTTAAATAACGTATCATGTCTCAACTCACAAGTTAAAGATCATTTATCAAAAATATTCGATCAGTTGTATTTTACTAGGTAACGTCGCATAATTATACGAGTATATTTTACCTGGTACTGTCTCATTGTTATGTGTTTCACCAGATAACGGGTCTTAATTATACATTTCATCAAATAACGTCTTATAATTATATATTGCATCAGGGAACGTCTCAACATTATATACCATATTTCACCAGGTAACGTCTCATAAATATATATTTTACCAGATGACGTTTTAGACCTTTTCCAGTCATATTTCTCGAAACTCGATTAAAACCATCATCATCACTATGACACTATGTCCCAATTGTGGTAGGTAGAGAGAACTGATATCCACTTCCTTCTATCCTGACATACGTTTTTCTCTTCTGCTACGTCAATTTACCTCGTCATACTTACTCTCTTATTATAAAGAGTTTTCAATTGCCCCTCTTTCAGAATGTGGTTTAATTCGCCGTGCCACGTTTTTCAAGGTATTTCAATTTTTTTCTTAGTTTGTTATTTTTGTTTCTACCTGGACGAATCAGCTGAGTGCAGCTTTCTTTATTTAAAGCATTACTCATTCTTTCGATCCGCATTCTTTCATAAAATTTTCATTCTGTTTTTTGTCAAAATTTATTTTGTTAAAAATAATTTTAAAAAAAAACAAGTTGAGTATGAAGATGGGAAAGTAGAGGCCGTAGATATTAGATTAGGATCTTTTCGCACCTGCCTGTATTTAGAAAAGCATATTTGCTAAGCAACCCGCAGAAAACGAACTACAAAGAAATATTTGCAGATCTTCATATAAATTATAGTAACTCAACTTTATGTTTAGTGTATGTGTATGAAATCATAAATTTTAAAATATTTCATTTCTTTTATTAAACTTAAAAATCAATTGTTATAGCTCCACCAAAAAAAGAGTTGTATTTTTCAAGATTCAAGATATTATATCAATAATTTAAAAGACAATAAAATGACGGTCCAGTTAAAATACATTACAAAAAATGTGTATAAATGAATAAGTTTTGATTAAAAATATTTAGTACATTCTTGAAGCAATTTAAAAGTTAAAATACGAGTAATTTAATTTGCGATTCAACTCTTACTTCAGTAGAAAAAGTTTCATCAAATTAATATTTCTCGTTCATCTAAAAACTGAATTATTCATCTCGCAATATAAATCTTACATTGATGGTCTTGTTTTTGTTCCTCTCGTAACAAAAACAGGTCAATATGGAATCCTTTCGACTTTCCCATATCAAATTCAGCCCTCATTCATATCAACCCTTGTAGAAGATTGAGTTAGGATCGAGGAATTTGGGCAAAGTTCAATGATGGAATTACCTAATTTAGAAACGACTCAAAACTTGTTGTAATATGAAACCACTAATGGTTTAGTCGTAATCTAAATTTTGGTTCCGTGGTTGAAAACTTTGAATACGTTTGTCGTTAACACTGACTTAAAATACACACACATATTGTATGTTGTTTCTCAATATTTTTGTCGTCTTATAAAATTAATTGTTTTTTTTAAATATGTATCTTTTTTAATTTTTATTCTTCTTTCGTCAAGTATTTTTCACTTCACACACTTTTCTTTAAACCAATAATAGATTTTGAATATCCACGTGACCTAGTTTAGACGGCTGTCGTCTAACGATTAGCATTCAAGCTAATAAAGACGGTGCCTTATGTTCGATCCCTAGTAGATTACTCTCCCGACTGGTTTAACTCTTAGACAGTTTTATATCTGAATTTATATAGCATATATGATGCTTATCATAAATTATTTTAACATTTTTAAGCAACGCAAAAACAGCGCTTTTTAAAAAAACTATACCAAACGAAAGCAAGCAGCAGGTTTAACCTACCGACAGTCTTGGATCTCTAATGTTCTTATTGTTGGAAATTTGGGTTTGATCTTTCAAGACTTATTGAAGTGTAACATCTTGCTTTCAATTAACAAATACACACAGAGGCGTCTTCCAACCTTCCCTAATTAAATTAAAATAAAATGATAGTAGCACATGATTTTAAATCCGATAAACTACATCTACTTACATGAATTGCATTATTCAAGCATGGGAACATAAAATAACTGAAGGCCTTAATTTCAATATTGCCTAGACTGTAACTAAGTATAAGAGATAATATATTTAAACGAATACATCAACTGTGTGAAGCATTATGAAACTGCTTAAACCATGGCACCGGCGCTCATGTTTCAACATAAATCGGTATAACGAAAGGGAGGTTCCAATTCTCAATTCAATGTGAGAGAATCTTGATATAGACGTTTCATGGCTGGTTCCTTGTGTTTTTATAGAAACGTATAAACTATAGAGTGACGATGATGAAACACGAACAGAATGTAACGATTCTATGAATTATCTATTTTCCTTTACATACTTTTGAAACACGTAATATTTCTGGCGCGTACCATTTAATTTTCTAAGCAATGCTTCTACAGTATTATCACAGAGAGGAAACAAAAAAATAACATTGTGTATTGACAAAAAATTAACAAAAACAATTAATCAATATTTATGTATTAAAAACAATAAATAATGACAAAAAAAGTCCGCAGTGGAGTCAGTTGTTTAAAAAAAACAATTAAATTTGAAATATACGGAATAAACAGTATCAACAGTAATTATATCTAATTTTATTTTTAGTATTCAAACAGCTTAAGTGTAATCAAGTTACCGAAAATGAATGTGATACAAGAGTAACATATCTCTTGATAATTGAACTTATAATTGGAGTTGTAACAGAATAAGCATTCTGAATGAAATCGCATTATTTAATTATTTAAGAAACAAAAATAAAGTGGAAGTATAATTACTTTAAGAATATTTAACTTGAGTTTTATGAAATTTAAACAATTTATAAGATAACGGTTAAAAATATGGTTTATACCAGGGGTAGACATACATTCTGGATTTTCATATATATAAAGAGCCACACCATAGTCACGTTCTTACGTAATATTAAATACACAAATTCAAATTTATTACATATTCTACACAAATCTTAATTGCTATATAAAGTATAAAAAATACACATATAAGAAAATATAAAAATGAGAAAGAAAACAAAAATCTCTCAAATTTGGTGTAAAATTTGTTGCAGCCGTTCGCAGCAATTCTGTCAAATGCTCGTTTGTTAGCTGCGCACGATGTTTTGATTTTACAAACTTCATAGAGGAGTATAAGGATTCAAGACTATATTGTGTACCAAAAATAGAAAATAATCGGCAAGCAGCTAAATCGGTAGCAAATACATAAAGAGGCACCCTACACATTGAAATCACAGCACACATGTATACACCAATATTTGCGTCTTTGACAGTTGCATTCATATATGCGCATCTTGTCACTTACAACATTTAGAAATGAAAATCGCGAAAATACAAGTATAATGGGGAAAGAAATTATCTATATTTTTATAAGAGACATTGGGAGCCGCACTTAACGCAACGAAGAGCCGCATGCGGCTCTCGCAGCCGAATTTACCCACGCCTGGTTTATACTGTACTGACTCCTTTGTGCGAAGTTTTAAAACTAACGATGATATTAAAGCAGGGTCAAGCAGAGAACTGTCTTATTCATAGATATACGAGTATGTTACAAATGTGTATGTACTACATGTCTCCAATCATCGTTACCTGTCATAGTCTCGTATTTATTGAACCGATTAAAACTAACGATGATATTGAAGCAGGGTCAAGCAGAGAGCTGTCTTATTCATAGATATATGTTAAAAATGTGTATGTACTACATGTTTCCAATCATCGTTACCTGTCATAGTCTCGTATCTATTGAACCGATTTTAAATACGTTTTTTTTTTCATTAGTGTAAAAAAATATTATCTGAAGGGTTTTAATTTTTCAAACAATTGCGATGAGTATGTAAGTAAACGATGATTTGTCGCAAGAATTTTACAACAAATTTTAAAAAAGTGTTAAATAAATATATTTTACAAAGATAAAAAAGAACAAGCAAATTTGCCTTTTAAAAAAAAACTCTTAGTCTGTGGTACAAATTTCTTAAATCGTAAGATATTTTACAGATTACGCTTTCACGACGACAACAAGACGAAAGAAATATCTTCAACAAATTTTTCAGGGGACCCATAAAATTATGATAGTCGTTCGTCGACTCCCATTTAGAAGTTTTGCCCACTTAGGGATTTATTTATGATGTTTTTTTTTTGTTTAAGTTCACCGTCAAGACTTAAACAAAAAAGAAATATTTTTTTAGGCTCGTGACTCATAAATATTTTTGTTAGTCTGGAAAAGAAAAGCAGGCTGAGAATTTTGTTTAAATCAAAAATCGTGAATATTTTGGTAACGCGAGAAAATCAGAGAAACGTTATGGAACGCTACCCTTCATAAAAATATTTTCACCTTGAATATCAAATAAAAAAAATCATTTCGTCACACTTGAATGATAATGCACTTTTTTTAGCAAATACCCCATTTCAATATGGTCTGTTTTTTAATATGTATAATTCCCTTCTCTCTGACCTGGACGTTTTAGTCGGCTACGCCAGTCTCTCATATACTCGTATTACAGTTTCTCACCTCATCAACCCATCGATGTTTGAGCCTACTTTTGAATCTATAGCCAGACCCGTTGAGATTTAATGACGCACATATTAAAAAATCTTATACTGCTTGCTTTCTTTTAACATGTCCAAACTCTCTAAACTTACTCTCTTGAAGTTTATCAGCTGTCTCGTAACCGAAACTGTCACTTAAGTGTGTGGTACCAATTGTATCTGCTCGTGTGACATCGCACATCCCCTTCAACATTTTCATATTAGTTGCTTGAATAGCCTGAATCTGAACCCCATAGGCGAGTACCGAGCGGATCAAACTTTTTTAAACGCTAGCTTTTATCGTGATAGACATCAAATAATGCACTTGTTATTTCCTTAATCTCTGGAACACTCAACTTAGGCAGCTTTAATGAATATGTGTAATCAAACTTATTAATTTTTATTTTCAATAATAAAGTACAACAAATACAAACTATAATTAGAAAAACAATTAAACATGTAAAATCACAACAACGTGAATTTCTTAACTTATTTTTCATTTACATGTCAATTTTCATAGAAAACATACTGTAAAACAATATATCTATAAGTTGGAATTAATCCCGCCACCTAACTTTCCTAGTATTTTTTATTATTACCTGGGCAGTATATTTTTGTGTGGTGGATGAAGTGAAAGAGACATTGAAAGAAGGGTAGCAACAGGAGACAGGATAATCGTAGCTCTTAATGATATATATATATATATATATATATATATATATATATATATATATATATATATATATATATATATATATATATATATATATATATATATATATATATATATATATATATATATATATATATATATATATATATATATATATATATATATATATATATATATATATATATATATATATATATATATATATATATATATATATATATATATATATATATATATATATATATATATATATATATATATATATATATATATATATATATATATATATATATATATATATATATATATATATATATATATATATATATATATATATATATATATATATATATATATATATATATATATATATATATATATATATATATATATATATACATCTACGCTATATCAAAAATACAAAACAGAAGGTTCGAGCCTACCTTGACATATGTTATAAAACTGAAGCTTTTACTTGGTAAAAATAAGATTAATGCTTTGGAGATGCATGCACTTGTAGAAAAAATGTGGGGTTTCAATGTATGAAAGAAGGCAGAATGAAGACCTCAGAAATGTTTGCGTAACATATGCAGATGCGGGGAAGTACCTCATCTAATGGCCGCAGATATGACCCTCTTATCTTACACTCAACGTTTATACCATATGTATTTATTTGTAATAATTTTAATCTGTCAATATAAGTGACCCCGAATAAGAAAGCTTTGAAGAGTCTAATCTCTAAACGACGCTACATAAATTATCATTTTATTATTGTTATTGCTATAAACAATTCATAAAATATACCAAGATATATAAAACTCAATTGATATAACTAATTGATTTCATATTTTATAAGGATAATTTGTGAGGCCTATGTACCATATGAGACCTTAAACTCCAAAAAGTAAATAATCAAGTCAACTGCTAAATAATACAAAGAAAATAAAAAATACGAATATAATTGGAAATGAAATTTTGTAGATTTTTGTAAAATCTGACGAAGCCGTTTTTTTCGTTACATCCATGTATTCTAAAAAACTGATTGTTGTCGTATTTTATTTCATTTTCTCGTTTGTGCATTGTACTTAAATTTTGACAAAAGAGACTTTTTTAAAATGTAAAAAAATAAGGAACGAAACAGTATAGTTGTGTAGTGAAATATTATATTTTAAAATATTTAAAGTATAAGCTGTTTCGTTTCAAAGACCCAACAAATTTATATTTCTTCTCTTTCAAAATATACTGGTATTCACATTTGATTTCTTTAAAAGGGGATTAACACTGTGGAGGTTAAAAGACATTGTAATTAGTTTAGTCAAACATATATTTAGTAGAATAAACAGTGATTGACTGAACAAATTACAATTAAAATCTTTAATTTTTTTAATTCGAAAAACATTTTTTACTCTTATTGCAGAGATCTTCAGTGTACCTTGGCGCTCTGGGATGCCGCGATTCATGTCCAGGAGCACCACAGGATATATTTTTTTTAAAGAAAAGATATGACTGAAGTCATAGGTATCCTTATAACTCCTGGCAGTCTTTATTGAATGCGATTATGCACGGTCGCAATAAAATGAAGCGAGGCCTAACTGACACAACACGAATCACTCTGTCGATGTAGTATTATTTTTGAAGAGCACCTATCTCAGTTTCAAAAATGCTTTCGTGAAAATAATATGGAGAAGTTCACAATGATTCAAAACTCATTCAGGGTCCAATTTCCATCTAACTCGACGTCGGTTCGAGTAGAAGGCATACGACAATACATTAGAAACTAAATTTGTTGATGTCGAACTAGTTGAGTTTTAGATATCAGTAAAGAATTAAATACTTTGCTGAAAGCTATAGCTCACCGAATATTGATTTATTTTGCAACGACTTATATCTGTGTAGTTATATGCTTGGTGTTTGCTGTAATATCGCTCAAAACTCAACGTAGAATATGAAATGAGGATGATAAAAAGAGGTAAGTTTTATTTTAGGGTGCAGTGTATAAGTTTTTATACATCAAAGCGACAAAAAATTAGAAACACTGTCATGTGTTATTCATAGTTTTATTACTGTATTTAAGATGCCTATTGCATTGTGGAGTTTGAATCTGTTAAATTATTCAAATTCCTCCTGTTTTGAGATATCTGAGGGAAGAAAACTGCGCGATAGATATTCTTCTTTTATACGATGACAGAGCAAGAGTAGCAGACGTAGACTGTTTATTCAGGTTAACGCATTTGGAGCAGCTTGGTTACATTTTGACATAAAGGCGTAAATGGGGCATGTCTCTGTTAAACGCTCGATTGTCTACACTTCTCCACACTCACAAAGGGATGACTACTTTAGACCCCACTTATGCGTATTGTACGCACAATGGAACTGACAGCATCAGATTCGGTTGATGTACTCGTAACTCCATAGCTTCATAGAGACCAGAGATCCAAACTACTCTATTGTTGTATCCGAAATCCTTCCATCCAGCCCTTGCCACCTTCGTTTCCGCCTGTTGAAGGGATCAAAATTGAACTTAAAAAGTCTTTTTCTTGCTATCAAAAAGGGTTTATGGAAAGCAACGAGTTGAGGGAGGCTTTGTGATGTTCCGGTGCAGGAGCAATGAGCTTCATCGAAATACCTTTTGTATTCCTTGCGTACTACTATGCCAAGTGCTATTATAACCCTGGGAGGTTCTATGTGAGCTCATACGGGAAGCCAGTGTCATGCATTACAAGTCTTTTATGGAATGGGAAAAAATAAAACGGAATTTAGCCATGAAAGACTCGTTTCACTTGCTCGAGATTTTACACATAAATAATCGAGATATGCTCAGTAGATGTTTTGAAAAAGTATTTGTTTAATTTTTTCGCATACAAACTTCCTATGTAATCTATAATTGTAATTCAAAAAGATTTTCGCAAAAATAAATCCATTTGTTTCTATAATCTGTGGACGCTATCGAAGCAAAACAAAACCAGCAGTCCGCGATAATGCAGCCTTCCTCCCTCGGCAGTATTATCCTGCAGAAAAATCCGCTGTATTTCTGTCTGTAGAAAAGTGCGGCCAGAATCGCGGTCGCTCGGCCACGCTGGGATTTAACTTCGACCCCACTACTTAATTTATGAGGATTACAAATTGGAAAAACCGCCCATTTGTACGAATTTTGTTTCGGTCACGTATTCATATCTCACAAATTACTGAATTTAACCAATAAAATTTCTATTTTAATGTTTTTTTAACTGCCCATAAATATTACACATGATTATTCCATTACCGCATTTCCACACCTAAATTTTTTGTAGATTTATTTACATATTTCTTCAATTAATGGTTCAAAGGATATCTAATCACAAAATTACTCTGAATGCAATATTTTTTTCAGCATTTTTATAATCCAGAACTGTTGTATCAAGAAGGTTCAATCGATGACCTTTGCGACGTAGTTGGTAAAACGCTCGACTTCCACGTGATAGTTTTGAGTTCGATTCTCCTGATGAAACTGGAAAAATAAAAAGTAAATAGATGTCCCAGTTTGGTTCGAAAAATTTGTCCGATAAACGATACGTTGCTTGCTTTTTTGATGCGAGGATAATGAGTTGCGAGTTTCGTGCCTAATCCAGTAGTTTAAAACGCAAAAGTTTGATTAATGGTGTCGAAGACAATGTTGTCTCCCAGCGACAATTTTCAAAATGTCCGCATCACCAATTTGGATATGTTAAAAGGTGGTACCCTTTGCGCGTGAAATAAAAAAAGGTTTAATCATACCCTCGCCTTAATAACGGTTAACAGTTAGGCAAATCTTGTACTAGATTATCTTTCAGATCCTTTCTCACCTAAGCTTATTGATGTTCTGGCACATACGAGCACTATCACTGTATAGTAAATATTTCGTGGAGTTTTGAAATGACATGTTTAAAAAACGTAATATAAATCATAGAAAATATGTTAAAATTTCTTGGTCTTATAATGTTAGTTTAACTTAACAAAATATAAAATTAAGAATCAAACAAAATGTAAATATTCATAAACTTATACAGAAAAAAATATTAACCGTTTAAACAAATTGGAATTCTTTTTATCCATCTTTGATATAGTCAAGACTATTATTTATTTCTCTAATTACGTAAATAATTGCGTAATTCAAAATACCACACTATAATTCTTAACAGTCCTGACTTGAGGTTAGCTCAGCGGTATATGAAAATGAGCGAGGACTTTTTTCAAATCAAGGTTCGATGGATCACTTTGAAGTTCTCTCTCTCTCTCGATGCTAATACCAGGAAGGAAATGTAATTGATAAGACATAAGATAATTGGAAAATTAATATTTATTATATTAAAAAAAAATTCGGATCGAAGATTCGATAAAAAAAAAATTATTTCGAAAAATTAAACAGATAACTTGTGTTCTCAATTTTGGGGTTAAGTTCAATTTAATTCAGACTAGACTCGTGTAAGACGAAAGGTCAAGCAACATATTACAATGGAAAGTGAAATCAACCAAAAGATTCCAGTAAATGAATAACACCATACATTTGAGAAATTTAAGACGTAATAGTGGCTGACGTGTCTAATCGTACTTGAAATCTAGACGACAACGACAAGTTGAGACGGCTTTCGGCCTGATGACAATCGTGACAAACTCCTTGAAATCAGCTGAGAGTAGAAGCTACTCACAGAGACCATGGCACCGGCTAAGGACTTCCTCGGATGGTCTGGCAGGGAGCCGCGCACCTGCAGCAACAGCGTGGCCACGTAGGTATGACGCAATAACAGCTGCGTAATATGGTCGAATAGATCGTGACGGAACGGAAAGCGGCTCCTGGATAAGGGAGAATTCCTGACAGGGAATTTCACCTTAACTGAATTTAAATATATTTAAATTAAACTCGAGAGTAATTATTAATTAAAAAAATACAATATGACAACGACAAGCGTGGACTATAGACTAACTGCTTGCCCGGGGATGAATGCGCGATGCCACCCCCCACCCGGCCTTATAACAGGTCGGAAAGGAGTGGGAGACTCGCTCACCGCTACTCCTTTCAGGCCAAGAAGAAACACTCCCGCGATGTCGATTTTTGAGTGCGTTTAGTGCAAAATGTAAACAAAGCAAGCGGACTTTGAAATGGCCATGCGCTGTCGATTTCTTTTTGTTCTAGAAGCAAAATTTCGCGGCCTATCTGCGTAATAGCACGTGCGTTGGGGCGGATACTTTTTAACGGTATTTTATGATCCTACAATTAACTTGGCCGACCAGTTGTATTGACATGGCACCCGCGGAATTATTCTTGAAATAGTATAGCCATTTTGAATTTAATTTAATGATAAAATATACTCCTCACAAAATACTATAGCCATTTTGAATTTAATGAAATTATAAAATATACTCCTCACAATATGTTTTGCCATTCACTCTTCAAGTGTTTTTCAGTATTATACAACCATAAATATATAAAGCTAAATAATAATGAAATTTTTAATACTTATAAAAAGTGCAAGTTAACCATTTCACATATTAAATGAAAATGTAAAAAACGGTTTAAAATAAAAGCAGGTTGAAAAAATATAAAAACGAAATAACATGAATTTAACTAAACTATTATTTCATTTATACGTTAATTACTATAGGAAATATATTACAAGCAATATTTCTGTGAGTTATATTCAAACCCGTTACCTTATTTTGCTAGTATATTTACGTCTGATGGGTAAATTGAAAGAAGAATAGCAATAGGGAAAAAAGTAAACGAAGCACTCAATGTAATATAAAACAACCGCACTACTTCAAAAGTAGCAAAAATGACATTATGTTATCGTGAACTGGTGCTCAAAATGACGTATGAAAGTGAAACTTGAATTTGTTAGAAAAATTATAAAAGTAAGATAAATTCTGTGGAAATGCGTGCACAAAAAAAAATTGAGTGTCAACGTATAAAAGAAGACGCAACGATGATATCAGAAATTAATGTTTAAGTAAAATGAAAAAAAGGCTTTGGTTATGTGGAGAATATGAAAGATGGACGAATCACTTAGCGAGTATACTAGTCGAGAAGTGTAAAGTGTGTATTTAATGGGGTAGACCGAGAAAAATGGCAACATCAAATGGACCAGATGTTGAAACAAGGTAAAGTGAGAAATATGAATAATAGAAGATTGTGCATGACTAGATGTACGAATGTTGAAGAGTCAAATTTGTGTTCGTTGGAGAAAAATGCTTGGAAATGTGTTATTTCTGCTTAAGAACACGGCGTATTTGATATATACATGTATGAAATAAGTTTTTTTTCCAGTTTTTGACTCATTACTTACTTGACTTGATGTAATATCTCGACTTTTATTTTTCTGTCAATTGAAAAAAAAATTGAGTTCGTTCATAAAGATATTAGGAATAGAATATTTAACAATAAATTAATTTTATTGATTCAATTGGGTAAAATTGGATGAATTATAATTTCTACCACAATTAGACGTGGAAAGGTATCCACGAGCGTCAGATTTGAAACTTTATTTATTAAACTATATTTCCTGAACAGCTGTACCCTCCAGCTGGACGAAGACCCTTCAAAACCAGCTCAGCCACATAATAAATTAATGCAACATATGCTTGAATTAATTTCTCTTGTTTCTTTTTTTTGTTGCAAACACCGAAAAAGAACTAATAAATAACCAATTATTAGTTCAACCAATATTATAATCAATCGATAATATGAACTTATTCCTTCACGCCATATTTTAAGCAATCGATAATATTTATTATATTTATTTTCATCATAAATACAACTACAAATCTGTAATGATTTAAAAAAAATGACACTTAAGAATGCTTCTAAAATAAAATGTCATCATAGAAGTAATCACGAACTAGATTAGAAAACTGTAAGGAGTACTTAAAAATATTTATGAAAAATATGATGAAAATAAAATTATATTGAATATCATATCCACCGAGGGTTCAAACAAATTAACGGTGGTATTATATTGTAATTTATTAAGTTTGTTGAACTGTTCATTCCACTTTATATAACGGCAACACCCTACCGCTAAGGTTTTCTCCTCCCTTCCCTCATCATCAGGAGAGCACAAACAAAACTTAAACCAGTGGGGTTATACCGTTATATAAAGTGGAATAAACAGTGTTGGACTAAATAAATCACAATGTCTTTAAACCTCTACAGTGTTAATGCCCTAACTATAAATAACAAGTATTATAATAATTTCGTAATTTGCAATAAACAACGAACTTCCACAAACTTTATAATTCTGTTTGAAAAGAATTATAGAGTGCTTGCAAATTAAAACTTCAACAAAAAAGAGGTTAATTAATCACATTCCTAGACAGTTAGTAAAACAGGACAAGAAAGTTTTACTTTAAAAAAGAAAAAGAATTTTCCTTCCATCGAATGAAAAGGCGCTTTTTGGTTAAAGAAAAACTTCTGAAAAAAGGCGTGAAATATTTTGCCTTTTTCAGCGAGAAAGGTGTAAAAAACGAATGATTTAAGTGCTGGAAAACATTCTGTTTGAACGCAAGACTTTCTTTCTATGCGTTAAGCAATTTTTTTCTTTTGTGGTGTAACTTGCGTAAAATTACACTTTATCGGAAATCGTGGTATTGAATTTAAATTCTCAGCAAGGCTCCCCTTACATCACCGACTTCTTTGTAATTCAGTCGGTGTTGAAATTACACTTAAAAATGGAAAAACTACATAGTCTTGTATTTTGCTAAAATAATCAATCCATGTTTTTAACCCCTTTTTTACTAATTAAATTATCTTAAAACATTTGACGGGAACAGCAACATTTTTCGAGTAATAATTATGATTCTTATCGTGTTTGATCTAGATCCGTAGATAAAAACAGATCAGATGAGAGAAATAAAAAAAACTCTTGAGCACTCTTCCTTCGCCATAATGTCTAATTGAAATCATCTCAATTTTGATGGCCAATTTAATTCTCGATATGATACAATCCCTATTATAGAGACCAGGTTTAACATAAATAATGATCATCTTGTACATAGTCACTGCTTGAATCAACCTGCACTGACTTCGGTAATATTTGACAGTTTCCTAGTCAAATTAATACGAGTATATTTTTCGATATGTGATAGTAACATATTCGACTTTCGGTGTAGTGAAGTATATGTACTAAGATCCAACAAAAAATGGAGTGGGGTCACCCGTCAGTGGATCTGGTAATGCTGGAGAGCTAGGTTACTATGTAGCGTTTATATATAATCGTAAATTTTGATAAATTTGGAGAACAGCCCATAAAGGGTTGTTTTTAAGTATTTTCTAAAACTGCACACGCCACCCACACCCCTTATATTTAAAAGCAGACAATTTTATACCACATAACCAGCAAAGGCCAGAGCTTTATCATAATACCTCGCCTTATTAAATCGATTGAGAATAACCCTTTTATTCGATGTTAACGAAATCGACTTCAAAGTTCTACTCCCATTTAAAGAAACATATCTTAGACACAGATTCGAAACATACAATGGATACCTCACATTAAGAAATTGAAACATTCGGGAGACTTTTAAGATGACGTTTTTTTGAGAGATTAGAAAACGCATTTAACTTACTACTTGAGGTCACTAAACGGCACCAAATAAATAGATTAATTAAAAAAAGTACAGAAAATGGCAGCCGTCCCAAATGTTATTGAGTATTATTAATATACAATTTAAAATTACCGAACCTTAAGCGAGTATTTAAAGATTTATGTATACTATTTGTAGAGTATACAACAAATGAGTTTATTGCCCTATGACAAACACTTTCAGCTGACCAGAGAGAAGATTCTCAAATTTGGGCCATTTACTGGGTGAACGGTTACAACATTTTTTTTTGACGGTCATGTTTACACGTTTAGCAATCACGCTAAAATGCTAATTATTATAAATTCTTCAAGTTCTATAAAGCAACTTAAAATATCGTCATATAAAACTACCTAACAAAAGGCTGCAGTAGATTCAACCTACCGATCGACTTGGAAGCTCAATATCCTAGCCATCGGAACTTTGGGTTTAATATGTCGAGTCTGTGTGACTGCTAAAGTGTAACAATATGCACACAATAAACCACTACACACACAAGCATCCTCCACCCACAGGGTGGCTAACAATCATACTCGATCACAAAGGATAGTCTGTCGATCGGTCGATTTCCTTAACGGAGAAAAGCTCATTAAAGCACTAAAAATAATAACAAAGTTATCAAAAAGGAGGGAGAAGAAATTTAATTTATGAAGACACATTTCATAATTTAAGAGAGATGTAATATTTTTAAGTCGCTGTTTGAAGTAAGTAAACGAGAATGAGAGTTACGGCAGCCGGTAACAAATTCCAGAGTCAGACGACATAGACAGTTAAGAAGACGCGATGAACTAAAAATGCCAAAAGGGATTTTCTGCTTGAAAACGTTTTTATTGCATCAAAAGATCTTCCGGTACTGGCTGCAAAAATCTGGAACATTTCGTTTGTGTATGAAAATAAAGAATATTTTCGTTTTTTGGTACCGCTGTAGGTACTCGACCATTTCTTTGGAACAAATCGCATCATTCATATAATAATACATTAATTTACAAAAATATTTTTTTATAGAGGGTAGTTTCGAAGACTCTTCGCACGATCAAAGAAGTACATTGAAATTTTCTGGAAGTTACGACATGAGACCCTCTGAAATAGGGAGTATTGTCATTTGATCCTCTTTATACACTGATGAAACTCTTTCAGTTTTTACTCTCCTTCAACTTCATCATGTTTACTTTAAAAATTATATCCGTATAAATGTTGTAATATAACAAAAGTTTTAAAAATAAAATATCAGTACAATCGTTGTCATATGCCCAAAAGCTTTAAAAAATTAAATTTGAATTGATGCCAAAATCATAAATCACAAACTTTTTGTTAACAATAACTTATTTTATTTTTCAGGTTTACCGCACGTAAGGGAGTTGGAAGTTAGGCGGGGTTAAAATATTCCAGTGGTTTAAAATGTCGTTCAAACTTCTCTCAAGAATACAGCTAAAACGTTGAATGTGGTATAAATTATTACCAGAAATTTGCTTTCAGTGTCAAAAATGTGAAAATCTAAAGTTTTTCTGGCGTAAAACTTTTCTTTTTGGTAATTTTTTAAAAAAATCAGAAGAAGTGAGTGATAAGATAAAAATTAATAAAGTTTTAAGATTTTATAGGAAATTGAGTAGTGGGTAAAGTTTTCACTGTGCCAAAGTGTATTTTTGAGCAATCAAATATGTAAAAATGTGTTTAAAATTAAGTGATTTAAAAAAGTCTGTGTTGTTTTTAATTTTTATGTGCTTTCAAGATAAATCTCTAATTAATTCAATTGTTATTGATTAGTATAAAACATTTGTATTGAAAACGTAAATCATGTTAGTATTCGAAATTAACGTTCTTTAAACCAAGTTAAACAAAATAACTAAATAACAAACGTTCATTGTTCAACATTATAAAATAAATATTATTAAATATTTTGAATTTAAAGTGAAAAATTTAGAATTTAAAATAAAATAGAAACAATTTAATATATATAAATTTTACGAAAATTCAAGAAAAGAGATAAATATTTAAATTGTTGAAGGTAATGAAAGTTATCGTTCTTTCTGAGTTAATAATAATAGTACACAATAATGAAAATATTGATAATTGGTGTTAATTTGCAAAAAAAATCGTTAAAACCCTTCTAGGAAATCGGGGGTAGTGCGGTTTATAACCGAGTTAATTGAGTAAATTTGAGATATCGAGATTGGAAATAAGTCAGAAAAAAACTAGAAATGAGTTTAGACAGGGTCGCCTGTTGTAGAGGCTTTTGTTGAAAATACGGCCGTCGACGTGGCCACGGCGCGGGGGCGGCCCACGGGGCGCTGGGGCGGGGGCCGGCGGGGGCTGGTCGTCCCCCTCGGCGTCCCCGTCGCCGCCTCCCGCGCCACCACCGGCGCCATCGCGCCGCTGGACCCAACAGCCCGAGGAGGCGTGCCCCCGCTGCAGTGGAAGGTATGCGCCCCCCATCAGTCAGACCACAAGCCTGAACAACAGCTACTCGCAGTCTTATAAAGGTAAGCTAAGAAAAAACAAACATGTCACCTCGCTTTGAAATAATAATAATTAGATAACTTGTTAAGCAATATTTTATCATACAGCTTCACCTCAATAGTGTTTTTTTTTTCAATTCATGAAGTGATACAAAATTATGATGTGATTCAAAATTCATAAGTGATACGAAGCTCATAAGTGATACAAAATTATGACGTTTAAAAATATGCTTAGAATTGAAATGTCTAGTTTTAAAGATTGCTACATATAAGACTAGAAACACTTGTAATGTTGTATCTGATGTTAAACTACTCTTAGGATGATAAATATTGATGTGGCAGATTATGGATAAGTCTCCAGACAATTTTTAAAGATCGTTACCTAAAGTAAGTGACCTGATCCACATATTAGTGAAATCTATGGCGTAGCGGTAATCAAAATTAAGAGGAACGCAGAACCGTAATTGTAAGGGATGGATACTGCTTTTGCTCTGCCAAGCTGCGTGATAAAAATTCAAAGTGAGTTGAATTATCTATTGCTTTGTGCTCTTACCATGTAGAGAGTGTGTGAAGGATAAAATGCGCTATTTTCAGAAATATTGAATAATATTGAAAATCGGTAAAGCAATAAGCCATAAGGATGTACCACGTGTTTAACCATATATTGGTACAATAAATCAAAAAACTTTTTTTTTCATAAACATATATACCATCTTGCAATAATTAAAGTATATATGTATGGAACGATGTGTCCGGCAGAGAGGACATAGTTATTTTTTTATGTAATGCCTAAATTTATATATTGAGTTATTAATGATTTTTTTATATACACCGAAGCAAAATAAAGATTCTGTTTCTAAATTTTCTATTTATTATCCAAAAATCTATCTCATAATTTTTTACACATTTTTTCCCGAGATCATTTATATTTTCCTGGTAAAAATTGGAGCCGATAAATTATCTTACCCTGAAAGATATTTTATATTTATAAACCATACATTTTAAACTAAATTGGTTCGTTCATCAAATTAATGGTATCATAAAATCAACGTTTTTTGTTAAACTTTTATAAAATATCTGATTTTCTAAATATCAATCGCAAAATACGTTCTTTGATTCAAATTTTCAAAAGTTCTTTGTATCTCAATCTGTTGTATGCTTAAGATAATATTGACTTACTTTTTTATAATCAAAAGGTTATTTGTTCCAACCTATCCAGCAAAAGGCACCCTGCTAGTGTCAATTGCTAGGTAAGAGATTAAAAAGTTTTTAAGATAAAAATGAAAAGCAAAATGGCACATATTTCAAGAATCAAAGGCAGAAAAAAAGACGTCATTTAAATGTCAGCATTGCAAGAATATGATAAAAGAATGGATATCAAAGAAAAATATGGTTTGTCATTGAAAAGAGCAATTTTGATTTTTAAATTGTATGCGAGATGCGAAGAGAATGTAATGGATAATCATATGAACACAAACATTTGAGAAAAAAAACATTGAAATCTGAAGTCTTGATGATAGAAAAGTGTGATAGGGAAAGTAAATGCAATATATGGGAGATTAATGAAAGATTAGAGTAAGTTAAGGAATTCTGTTATTTCGTTAGTTATTCAGATGGTTGAAGATTAACAAGATACGGTATGTAGCGATGGGAAACAAAGTCATCGGGGCACTTAAATACATTTTCTTGAACTGAAAGTTATCAAAACCTGCTAATAATCCACAACAATATTCAAGAATCAACTTCTACGAGTATGTATTGAAACGTGGACAGGGAAAAATGCTGAAAGGAGCGGAATAAATACTGTAGAACAGCGTCTGAGAATATACGGGAAAACAATGATTGAACAAATATGGAATGAATTAATTAGGGATGAATAGGAATGTGAATTTAAAGCTGGTTTATTAAATAAGGTCAAGAAGAGCAATCTGCATGGTTAAATGCATGTAGAACAGGGGACAGAGAAGGACTAACAAAACAAATATACAGTGTAAATGTGAGTGGAAGGCGTGGTAAAGGTTGAATCATGTGAAATATATTTTGAAAAAAGGAAATATTAGTCAGATAAATCGTAGGGGCCGTATAAGAAAGTATATGGATATACACAAGGTGAAAGATGCGTGTTGTGATTGGAGAGTCTGTCACTCTCATATTTATCTACACTGACAGGGTAATGGCGTGATGGAAAAAATATATGTATATAAATTGTTTAAAGCATGTCGAAGATGGCTCAAGTCTTATGGTAGATGGTATTGATTATAGTGTCTAGCGTTTAGCTTAGGGTAGATGGTATTGATTATAGTGTCTAGCGTTTAGCTTAAGGTAGATGGTATTGATTATAGTGTCTAGCGTTTAGTTTAGGGTAGATGGTATTGATTATAGTGTCTAGCGTTTAGCTTAGGGTAGATGGTATTGATTATAGTGTCTAGCGTTTAGCTTGTATCCTACATAAAATAATTATCACATAGTATGTATTTTGTCACCCTCGTAGGGCTGAAGAGCAAGGAGCTACGACTTTTAAATTTTTCAGATAATATTATTTGTAAGACGCAGATATTCGCAAAGAAGACTTCACGCTGAGCCGTCCTTAGGATTATCCATCCAAGATTTGGGGTCGGTGACTTAGTCTTCCAACACTAAAACCATAATATTTAAATAGCCTTAGATTGCCTTGGAAATAGTTCGGACTCAACTTTGAAGGATGTAAAGTGGCAGACTGTGGACCAACCTAGATGGTGATTCCTAATGGAAAGTATTGTATAATCCTACAAACAAGAGGAACTAATTAAAAAAATTCAAAATGTTCTAAAAATTAAGTTGCAACGTTATTTTGCAGAATTAAACCATGAACTAAAAATTACAGGACATAACAAATCGTAGATTAGTTGATTTTGAAGCGAAAAACATGAGCATTTTAAAATCAAACAACTTGCATACAATGAAACGTTTAAGGTGATATGAAAATAAAATAAACGGGTTTATTATCATGTAAATTATATTTAAAAAAAACTTTGAAAAATAGTTTACAACATTTTTTGTTTCAAAATCGAGAAAAAGGTTTAGATGTGTTTTAAATAAACTTGAAATATGCAATATTTTTGTTACCACCAATGTTGACGCCACATTTGTAAAATCAATAGCTTGATATCTCTGCTCCAAAACAAATTCCGTTTCCTCCAATCTTTGGCAACGGATTCCGAACTAAATTTAAGTCTAGAAAGTGTGAAAAGAAAACAGATATGTATGGAATACTAAATATCACAGATTCTCAATCTGCAAGTTATCCGCAAAGTCAACATTTCACATATCTACTGAATTAGATTATATTGCAGAGAACAACATCCAGAAATATTTGAGTATTTATTTTACTCAACTGTACACGGTACCACCTGGTGGGGTTAAAGCTTTTATTTTAAACAATTTCTTTAAAGATACAAAAAAAAACTGGAAGAAAAAAATCATACCTCCAGTTTTCGGTGTGTAGTCAGATTCCCAACATTTCTTGAAAAACTGTCTCAGCCAACCGATAATTCGTTCGCTCTCATATACACTATTAGTTCTGAAAATGAGACAAATTACAATACAAAAAAAAATTAAGATAAAATAGAATAACCAGTCTTTTAGTCAAGACGTTAGATAAAAGAATACCTGAGAAAGACCTTCGTGAACTCAACAATAGCCACATTAAAATATTCACTACACCAGACAGAAAGTTACCCGATTGTTGCATTTTCATGATTGATAAATTACAACTTGCAACTATAATGATAATCTTTTGAAAAACACTGCTCCAGACGACCTATTTAATCTCCTTGGCGTAGTAATTTTGTGTTGAAACATCCTATCAGTTCAAGCAGTGAAGCTGAAACAGAAACTATCGGGTTTTTGTATGTATTGTAGATTATCTGAAACAGAAACTATCGGGTTTTTGTATGTATTGTAGATTAAGATAGACATCTTTCCGCATCTGCCTCAGCATTCGGTCTGTCCATACCTCATTTACGAAAGGAAATGACGCTCCACGGAGGCTCTCTCCGAGCTCTCGAGGCTCCAGCAAAAATATCCATTAGTTTAATTATCCGTTATAAGATACGCGGCCGCTTTAATGACCAAAAAGATGTATTGTGTATAACGTTGTGCTAGATTATTTTATCAGAAAATATCGTATCGTCCTTTATTCATAGCTCTCTTGAAACTTGTGAATTTCCTTCTTGGAAATTAATCAATATCTTAAAAACCTAAAGAATCAAATACTTTATATCGAAATCCTTACATAGTGTACTATAAATATTTTTTAGAATATTAAATAATAATTCACTTTATTATTTCTCTAATTACGTGGATCTGCGTAAAACGTGATTCTGCCTCCGATCTCGAAACTCTTCAAGCTCGCTTCAATGATCGCGATTTGTTGGTCGCCGAGAGCAATGCTTACGTTCAATGGTTGTCACAATTAATCGAAAATGTATATAGTCTGTTTATCCAAAAGAAAAACAATCATCCCTCATTAAATTTTACACAACAATAAAACATGACACCAATTAGACTGAAGCATTGTTATCGAAACAAACCGATCATTCTTCCTGAAGGGAGCCTCAAAATAGAAGATAGAAACACATCTCGCGAGGATTAATGTAATATTGTAAGCGTAACTAAAATCGTAACTGCCGGACAAAACGAAGATCAGTGAGGGGTCAGGGTGACATAATGATGAACGTGGAGTTTCCCCCTAATCTTATTTAGTATACGTTATCGCTTTGTCAAGGGAGTTTGTGTCGAAGTTGAGTCCATGTGGAAGGGAAAATTCTTCATTTATTCTGGTCCACTTACAATTAAATAGTAAAGTAGCATTACTTTTTTAACCAAACAAAAATAGTATGACTACAAATAAAAATATGCAAATATCGAAAATAAAAAAAATGTGCAAATATCAAAGAAGGTGATGACATTGTCAGCTCAAATTAGGTTTTTAAAAAGGAATTCCATTGGGGCTAGTCTCGCATTAGTGGCAAAATATAAAATAAATTAATCGAAAGGAATGGTCAATTAAGAATTCAGTAGAAAAAAACCTGCAGTAGTGGCTGCAAAAATCCGCAAATTGCTTTAAAAATGTGTTCTACTCGTTATGACGTTAAAGTAAAAAAAAAACGGGAAAATGTTTAAATTTGTGGGTAGAAAACGACACTCCAAAAATTTACTTTGTGGCTGCAGACAGATATCTGGTTGAATTAAAAAAAATATTACGGACAAAGACGTGTTCCCGAACAGGTGTTTAATGCAGATAAATTTAGCTTATTTTAATAAAAAAATGTAGAACATTTTTAACATAAAATAAAAAATCAGTATAGAATTCAAAGCTTCCAAAGACTGGCTGGCTTACGCTGTTATTTTGTGAAAACGTTAACGGGCACATGCTCAAACCGATGCTCGTATATAATTCGCTAAATTAATGTGAATCAAAAATGATTCACAGCGTGGAATACTTTGAAAGAAGCATCAAATTTAAATGAAATTTAGAACAATGGTTATTTCCGTATATAGAAATTAAAAAAGAGGTATTTTTCGCCCAACAACCCTAATTAATTATGTTTTTAAAAGTTATGTATGTTTTAAAAAAATTATATATGTTACAAGTAATAAAAAAAAATCTTTTATTTGAATTTCAATATCTAATGATTATCTATATTTTGCTAAAATTTCACATACATAATATAATGCATTTACATATGAAATCTGTACGTTTTTCTTGTAAATGTATGTATTTGGCACTTTCGAACTGAACCCCTTTATTACTAAGAAATACATAACTCAGTATTTATAGTTTCGGCATTCGCGAGATTTCTCAAGAACGTAACCCCGCGAATAGCGAGGGATTACTGTGCCTACAAAATAATTGGTTGTATAACACGTGCATAACGAGAGAACATAGATAGGGTAATCCATTTTCTGTTTTTTTTTATATTTTGTATCAAAAAGGTCATTGGACTGTTTAAATAAACAAATACATACGAGTATAACAACATTTGAACTCATTGCCGAATTTCTTTGCATAATAATGCACTCGTAAATGAGGTACACGGTCCATTGGAAGGTTATATATATGTACATATATGTTAATTACTATTGAGATGAAAAATATGCATAAATAATAGATACGCTGTAAT
Source organism: Odontocerum albicorne (assembly GCA_949825065.1). Lineage (NCBI taxonomy): Eukaryota > Metazoa > Arthropoda > Insecta > Trichoptera > Odontoceridae > Odontocerum > Odontocerum albicorne. The sequence continues at coordinate 18,872,932 of OX463838.1, forward strand.
TCTTCAACGTAATACCTACGGGCATCTTTGGTAATTTGTTATATGCCTTCTAAGTAGCCATTATGGGTTGATGAAAGGGGATTGTTTGACAATGCTTCATCAATACTGATTTTAATTGTTCTCGTATGACGTTGATGGATAGCAAACCGGTGTATTATGCAATTGAAATATTGGACACGTATTAAAATTGAACGGATATAAACCGTGTTGTATATCTGTAAATTGATAAGTAGATTTTTTAATAAACGAGCACTCTGTAGATTCTGCCGAATAACGAAGTAGTACTGGAATTTATATATATGTACAAATATCTTTGTTTTGAAACTGTCATTAGTTACTTTGTAACGTATGTTGAAAATTCCCGTGGACAAGTTACATACTTTTTGCCCAGAGTTTTCGGTTTTAATTCTCGATGTTTCCATAAAAAGGGTTCTAGTCAGATAAAGCCAGATTATGAGTGCATCTGCAAAGTTATTGTTACCTTTTTCTTTAATGGGCAATCCACCTAAACTAGGATGATTTATGTCACTAAATTAAAGTCCCTTTGGAATTATATGAGTCAATATAATAAAACTAATTTTTAAATGCCAATTCCAGGCAATTGAAAGTTATTGTTACCTTAAAAACGAATGAAATCGATCAAATTAGAAACACTGTATAGGTTGGTGGCTATCGTCTTACGGTTAGCATTCAAACTAACCAAGCGGGCGCCCCAGGCTCGATTCCTAGCACAATCACTGTCGGACAAGTTATACTCTTAATTCATTTTTTTTCTGTAGTTTATATGTGGCTTATCATAAATTCATATAGTGCTATTAAGCAACACAATAATATTGCTATATAAAACCACCTAGCAAAAAGTCGCAGCAGATTAAACATATTCGATCGTCATGGAAATTTAATCTCCTTTGGGTTTGAGTTAGATCTGAAAAAAATGTAGTTGCTGAAGTGTAACAGTATGTTCACAATAAATTTAAATACGTGTAAAAGTGCGTATACATTTTTATGACACCCTACGTATATAGTTATTTCACAAAACGAGATCTTGTCTTGCTGATTTTACGTTACATATTTCTGTACTATCAAATCTAAATTGTTTTTAATTCACATTAGGTTATTTGTCAGATATATTGGTTTAAAAAATCGCATATTTATTTTTATTAGAAATCAAAAAAATGTATTTATGTATTTTAATTTATGAATATTTAATTCCTCTAAATCACTCTTCAACTAAAAATTAATGAAAATGCATTATTTTTTTATTTTTCTATTTTTATTTTATCACCCTATACAAGATTGCCACAAAACATCAAAAACCAAGTAGGTTGCTATACAGTCTGGCACTTCAAGTCTTTCGATGCCGTGACCGAATCAACTTAGCGACGATCTATAGAAATTGTAATAGTTTATTTTAAAGATTTGGAGAGATAAACAATGGAGGAGTGACCCCAGTAAGACGGATTCCAACCAGGTGTTTACTAGTCCAATTGACATTGATATCCAGATTTTCTTTTAAAAGTTTCCAGTCTGATTTTTTTCTAAAAACTTATCAACACCTTTCTTGTTGGAAGAAATTGTGAGCGAAAATATAATACAACATAATTAGTACATTGATCCCGAGACCTAGAGGAAACTCTAACTTGAGTCTTATTTGTGAATAATCTCCCTATTGCAGACTACCTGAAAAAGATAAAATATATTTTCTTCTTTCCTCCTCAATCTCGCGAAATGTGTTGTCTTACTTTGTGTATAAGATTAAATATTAAAAATCACACATAATAAAGTTCTAATTACTCGTTTCAAATTTCACACTTAACATTTCTCAAGAAATTTCTTTGCCAAACTAACTAAACCCTCATCATAGTGAAGTAAGGTAACACTTCATACAGGTGACGTGAGAGACTGGCGACTTTTGAAGTACACTAATTCTTATTTGTTTTAGGAAATATTATAATGATGTTTTATTTTTGGTGAATCGTAATAATAATATTAAATTTGACATTTAGATATGTCCCCTATTCAAAATTGGTTAAAAAGGAAGAAAACCAATCTGTCATGCATAATAATTCAATTCTTACCTCGTGAAAATAAAAACGTCATTCAAAGTCAAAACCCATTACATTACGCTTCGGTAGTAAATAAGAGAAGTTCAATTTTAAGGATGTTTTTGCTTCCACTTGAAGGAGCAATTCCTCACCGCTAGAGTAAACCGATAATCAATCCATTATTAATGAAAGGTATATCCTTCTGTTTGAATTTGTGGGGTTGAGCATCGTTACGAACCTTCGCAATAAATAACCATTTTTTTGTGTACCGGAACTGTTAAACCTAAAGCAGCTAATTGCCTCCTTCAAGCCTTAAACAAAACAGATGGGTTCTCACGGATATCCTATTATGTTCAACGAATAAGAGAACTCAATACGAATAAAGAAATTTGAGTAACACTCAAATTGGCTAAAAGCGTTAAAACCACATTAGTGGATTTTTAACAGGCTTTCCACTCGACGGATTTTTTCGCATTTTGGGATCAAAAGCTTAATTTTATACTTTCTACATAATTTGTTTGAAAAATAAAAGTTGTACTGAAATGGAAACCTACCCTAGTCCTAAAACTTTTTTTGTGGTGTACCTGAAATGAAATAAGTGAATCACAATGATTTTTACGTATTTTGTTTTGTACGAAGGAAGTATAGTAACACTTTATGAGATGGCTGATATTTAAAATTAATAAATTACAGGTTAAAACGGTAATAAATAAATGAAAGGCTTATATAGTCTTATCTAGTCCTAATATATCAGTGAGCAAACAGAGTTTGCATCCAAAATTCAAAATTTCATTACCAAATTTTAAAACTACACTGTCGTTGACAGTTTTCAATTAATTTATTTTATGTTGCTAAACTGTGTGCAATAATTATGTGCAACCAATTGCACACAAACGTTGAATTTTCAATTGAACTGACGAAAATGTAATCATATAGTGTTACGACTGTACCTCTATTTACTAAAATTTGGAGAGAGCGTTACCTCCATTCAACAAAACCAACAATATTTTCACAATTTAATAATGTTTTTCTCACAGTAATTACACTTACCCCGGTCTCAGCGGCACATGAAGAAAATTAAGAACAAGTACTCTTTTGTCTCAGATCGCGATGGGCCATAATAAAAGAGATATGCTAGGCCTCCAAGGTATCAAGCCGTGGACGAGGTGAATAATAGAAAAAGACATATATTGGTGATAACACTTCGTTTAATTTAATTCAAAATTGTAAAAAATAAACTCCGCATTAATGCCGAGAAAAAAAAACATACTACAAAAACCAGAGTAGGCAGACTAACAATTGGGCTTGCATAAGAGATTGATTCCTGTTCGATATTCATTACACACAAAGACGGATATGAGGCGATGAGAGCCAGCAATGGCAGGTTACAATACAAAGAATTCACTCACCCCAAATAACCTGAATATCCAAAAGGAATGACGCTGTAATGTCTATTCTCCCAGAAGAGGTGGACGCAAGCCAGATGATAGCAAACCGGCCCAAGCCGGAACGACTCCTTGGATCAGGATGATGCAACAATTCCCCCTGGGAATTTCCCGCCTAGCCGATACGAACTTCTTCCTTGCTGCAAGCGCGGGAAGCTGAGTAACTGCGGCGCAGTTATTTGAGGAACCACGTATCGTAGTCGCTCGAGGCCTTCAGCCAACTCTCAATTATGGCGGCGATAATAATCCCCGATTATTGTTCCTCTGGCGATATTACCAAGCCGGTAAATCCGCACATCGGCTCTAAACCGATGTGGTTTGGAGAAACTTCCACGAAACACCAATTATTAATTCGTATGTTCCCCAGAAGGAGATGATAACTCGGAACTGAAGGTAATTGACCGATAAATTTTAACGAAAAAACTAATTATTAATTCGTAATCTCCCAAACGGAGGAGCTGTAACAGCCCGTCAATAGCTAGTCCCGGCCGGTGACGGAATGAATCCCCGTCCCGCGATTCGACCGGTGATTCCAAACAACACGAATTGACCACGCGTCCCTAAGCGAAGATTTCATTGGTTCGCGGCATTTTTAGGACAAGATTCGACCAATAGGTCACCTGCATTCGATTTCTTACTACAAGTGCTTCAATCGCCCCCGCGGCCGGTGTACAAAACTTTATATCGGCTTGTTTTTGAATCGAGAACTTTCTAGAACCGGGAAGATGATTGCATCATTCTTTGTCCTAATTACAACTGCGTCACGCTCGGACTCGCTATTATGCGTCATTATTTATCCGTCAAAATCAGAACAAAGAAAAGTACGGTTTAATTCCGTTCGTAAGGGAATTCCATTTCGCGCGTATTTTTTCCTTATGGGATATTCTCAAACTTCTCACCCGCTTTTTATGAGAGAATAAATATACTCCTAACACTCCATCTTATGTTATAAAAGAAAACAAAAAAAAACCCACAAAAAAAAAATTATATCCTTCCTAGAGTATAGACACTTCAGCGATAGGCAATTACAAGGAGTAAGAGGTGTATGTTCCCCCTACCGGATACGGTCTCGTGGCCGATTTACCGGTTGTCAGCATTTGCCTGCAGGACACCCCTAATTGGAGTAAGGGAACCTAGCCGCAAGGAAACCACGGAAACCTTACGATGACAACACACTACTGAATCTACTATGGCCCATAACCTAATAATACTGAGGAGCACGGAACAACCCTCCTGTAACTCCTCACAATAATACAGAGAAATGGCTTTTCCAATACTGGTTTAACCACAGGGTAACCAGCACGGAAACAATCGCATAAGACAGCTAGTACAATTCCTTAAACAATTTAATAAACAAAACAAACAAAAAACAAAAAAAAAAAAAAAAAACCCAAGACAATAGATTATAGACAAATTCACATAAGGCATGGTCACCGGATACTTCAAAGGGGATCAGATACAAAACAAAAAGAATTCCAAATAAAATTAAAATAACACAAAATATTATAGATGGTCACCCTGTATCACTAAAGGTAGGCCGTCAATAATAACAAAGAGATAATGATTTTACATAAAGCACGGCTTGTGATACATCAAAGGGCAGATCAGAAACACAACAAAAAGGAATCCCAATTACATCAAAAAAAAAATTTATTACACATGGTCACCCTGTATCCCAAAAGGTAGGCCTTCAACAAAAACAAAGACATAATGATCTTACATAAAGCACGGCTGGTGATACATCAAAGGGCAGATCAGAAACAAAACAAAAAGGAATCCAAATTAAATCAAAATTAAAATTATATTATACATGGTCACCCTGTATCACTAAAGGTAGGCCGTCAATAATAACAAAGAGATAATGATCTTACATAAAGCACGGCTTGGGATACATCAAAGGGCAGATCAGAAACAAAACAAAAAGGAATCCAAATTAAATCAAAAATAAAATTATATTATACATGGTCACCCTGTATCACAAAAAGGTGGACCGTTAACAGATAATTAACCCACCCCTCTTCTCAGCGCATCATGCTGAGAAAAGGTTCACAACCAAATTAGTTAACCACCATTCATCCTCTCACTAGACACTGCAGCCTGCTCCGCGGCTGACCTTAAAGATAACACTTGACACTTGCTTAGTTATACACTTACAGGTTTTATACGGGCGATTCCACTCCTCCATTGCCAACCTCAACCCCTCACTGTGAACAGAGATCAATCATTACAAGCCCAAATCCAGCCCTTACGCTAAGGACTGCATTACACATTTCTACAATCCCTACCGTCCACCTACTCGGCATAAGAAGGAGTAATTGTTACGCAAGCCAATGTAATCAGAAAGGTACGGAAATTCCTTCGGGATGGAATTTAAAGAAAACATTGTTTTACTCCAGACTAAAGGAAACCTAACATAGCTAGAGCACTCCGTATCTGTTGCTGCCCGACTATCTTGACACTAGGCTCACCCCTAACCTTCTCTCAGAAAATTCTCCCTATCCCCCACTCTTTCTCTCTGAAAAGGACAAAACAGCACAATTTACACTCGCGGTTAGGCTCGATCTTTAGCAAGACACGTCCCCCGGACCCCCAGACTGGAACCAAGAATCACGCGAGTCCACATACGCCACTGTGGATAACCAAGATCTGGCCAGAACCCGCGGCTCCCATAATCGAACCCTTCCAAGCCAAAAGCGCGTGCCCACCAGAACATTCTGGAGCGGCATCTCTGCTAATGCGGGTTCATGACGCCCGTGGTGGAGACAATTCAATACATCGCAGATGCACTGAAAGGCCATCACCAAAATTTTAACCGGCTGAGAGGCTAGCCTCTCTCAACCTGAACTCCTAGAGGCAGTTCAGGGCTTCTGCATGCTACTTTGAGCACGAGAAGGAAGATGACTATATAAAAAAAATAATAATACAGAAAAAATACTGGATGAGTATAGGCCATCCGTAAGCCTCTTGCTGGATGTATGTAGGCCATCCGTAAGCCTTTTACTGGATGTATTCAGGCCATCCGTGAACCTTTTACTGGATGTATGTAGGCCGTCCGTAAGCCTTGCAAAAGAATGATATTACACATAAAAATAAAAAATTAATACAAAACAAAATACTGGATGGATATAGGCCATCCGTAAGCCTTTTACTGGATGTATTATAGGCCGTCCGTAAGCCTTGAAGAAAATTAATTTAATCACAATTATTAGGAAAAAAAAAAAAAAAGGAAACAAAAGGAAAATAAAACAAAAACAAAAACACATAATATTAATACGCCTTGCAGTAAACAGGGATGGAAAATTTTGAACAGATCTATATCCCTGGGCGAGACAACGAACGCTTTGACGAGGGGGTGGTTCACAGTTAACCACCCGAAAAGAAAACCCATAGTACGTACGAATTATGGAAAGGAACAACGACAACTTCCTAACAGGACTGTGAGCCGACCAACAAGACAACCTGCCTAAACCTTTCAACCTAATGCTATAACAAAACAGAACAGTAAATCCCAGGCTCCATCCGGTGATGCCCCTCCTCTCACTGAAGGAAATAATTGTATGAACCGGTTACCTCAATAGCCACCTTACGTAGCACCGCTGCAGGACACTATTATCATCCTGAAAATACTAGGAGACACACTAACTTCCTTAAATCCTCGGGTCCCACAGCATAAGCCAATGACCCAGATATGCAACCACCGAACTAATAACACTCTTTTATCTAGTTAGGAATCCCAGGTACGAGGTGACTCCCACTCGCCCTCCCGTATGGCGAGCAACCAGCAAACCCCAAAACTAACTATCTCCACCGTTTTAAGCAATTACTCTCAACGGGGATTGGACTAAACCAAGGTTCGACCTTAAGAACACCCGGCACGGAAGGAAGCCAATCCCTCCCTTCATCCGTACTTCGGCGGACACTGCAGATTCTTTACCATAACTACGAGTCGAGGCTCTCCGCATTCAGTCACTCATGGTCCAGGCCCAGGCTCTGAGCGCCAGATACTCTTTGCAAATAACCGGATTAATCACGGGGAAGAGTACCAAACCCGTACATAGAACGTATGGACATGATTCCATACGAGATGCCTCACGACTAGCTCACTATTCATTTACCCCAGCAGAATTATGAATTCACACTGGTGCTGTTACTCAACAAACAAAACTCGGCTGCCATTCACCAATGAATCGAACAGCTTACCATCACGGCGTGATTAAAACACTAACAAAACTAAAAGAAATTTAATTAAAGAACCTGTACTTTCCCGACCATGAATGACTTCCAGTTAGGCGCCGAGAAGCCTATCACTACTCTGGAAAAAAAAAACTATTACTACCTCTATCCTCCACCTGGCCACTGGATAGTGAACACCGGACTGGATCTACACTATTCTGGTGCACTCCTTCTCGTGCGCCGACGGCCTACTGCTCATGGCATGCAGCGGCGAATCGCGACCACGGATACGTGGTATACCCTCCTCGACGGGATCAAGACCACTCGAGACAACGGATAGGCAATCTTCCTATCCCCCGGTGAAGGAAACTCCCTGTCTCCTCCAAAGGGAACCAGTTCCGCCACACCCGGCTTGGGGAGACCGGTCAGGACAACGCGGTACCAAACGGACTAAACAACTAAACAACCCCAAAAGATACTTCCACCGCCAACGAGGCGGCCTTGTCTTTCTAATACATGTCTCACGGCCTGCCGGAGCAAGGGGTCAGGACAACATGAGACTAAACAACTTCACACTAGACTATGCAATGATAAGGAAACTCAACCGAAACATTAGAACGGACTTGATGAGATATTCCGTCTCTCGCGGCCTAACGGTATCAAATTGTCAGTACGACGCGAGACGACGAACAGCTAAATAGATGATTCTGCAGTAAAGGAGGTTATATCATGACGGAAACAGAATTGATAAAACTGGTTAATACGTCTCCCGTGGCCTGACGGTATCAATTTGTCAGGACAACGCGAGAGGACGTGCTTCACCCTAGACTATACAATGTTAAAGGAGTGTCAATCGCAATTGCAACGGAATTGAAAAAGTATTCTGCGCCTCGCGGACTAACGGTATCAATTTGTCTATACGACGCGAGACGACGAACTGCTAAAGAGACTATTCTGCGGTAAAGGTGGCTATATCATGACGGAAACAGAATTGATCGCAATGGCAACGGAATTGAAGAAGTAATCTGCGCCTCGCGGTCTAACGGTATCAATTTGTCAGTACGACGCGAGACGACGAACTGCTGAAGAGATTATTCTGCGGGGAAGGTGGTTATATCATGACGGAAACAAAATTGATCGCACTGGCAACGGAATTTGAAGAAGTAATCTGCGCCTCGCGGTCTAACGGTATCAGTTTGTCAGAACGACGCGAGACGACGAACGGCAAAAGAGATTCTTCTGCGGGGAGGGTGATTCTACTATGACGGAAACAGAATTGATAATATTATATAATTCGTCTCCCGTGGCCTGACGGTACCAATTTGTCAGGGCAACGCGAGAGTACGTACTTCCCACATTAAGGTATACAATGTTAAAGAGGATTGAATCGCAACTGCAACGGAATTGAAAAAGTATTCCGCGCCTCGCGGTCTAACGGTATCAGTTTGTCAGAACGACGCGAGACGACGAACGGCAAAAGAGATTAATCTGCGGTGAAGGTGGTTATATCATAACGGAAACAAAGCTGATCGCAATGGCAACGGAATTGAAGAAGTAATCTGCGCCTCGCGGTCTAACGGTATCAGTTTGTCAGAACGACGCGAGACGACGAACTGCAAAATTTTCCCCCCAGCAATGTGCCCAACCCGTGCACATGCCACGACCTCAAGCGGCCTACTCGATAACCTTGGCTATATCCTTCACATGATATCTCCCCGCGACCCGTCCATCCATATTCGTCAGCTCGTATATGGAATCGGAGATCTTTTTACTAACTATATTCTTTACAAATCGTGGGGCTAGCTTGGCGCTAAAATACTGACTCGCCCTCGACTGTACAAAGGACTTTCTCCAAACCACCTGTCCAACGGATAGCAGCCTCTCCTTCCGACGGAGGTTATATCTAGCGGCGCTACGCTTAAAACCAGCCAATAGTTTACCCGTCACGCGATCATATAACTTTTCCATGTTATCTAAACCCCGGAGATAATGGGGGGAATCCTCGGAGGACAAATCCCTTTGTGGCCCCGGTTGATCATGAAACGAAGCATGGGGAAACGGATGGAACCCGTGGAACAAATAGAACGGGGTGTGACCAGTGGCAATGCTCACGGTATTGTTCAAACAAGAGCACACCTTGTACAACAATTCGCACCAGTCTCTTTGATTGTCCTGCACCATTAGGGACAGGCACGTTAAAATCGAGGAATTATATCTCTCGCTGGTATTGTTCTGTGGATGATAGTAACAGTAGGTATCAAGATCTATCCCCAACGAAATCTTACTTCACCTTGTTAAACAATGCTTTACTTACACTGTTCAACAAGAACAAAGAATTTAACTAGAACGTAACTTTAATTCCACACCAACAACACCCCTTTTATTGAAATGTTCCGAAAAAAAGAACTAACAATTATAACCACTACGTATTATTATCAAAATTTACTAAACCACGCTTCCACCACACCGCTTGCCACGAATCAAAGACTCAAATATCAAAGTAATTCAATTCAATATTAATAACTTTCTTTTAATGCAATGTTTTGTTCCGAAAACAATTGAGTATAAGCACCAAGTAATTTTATCTAAATGTAATAACACTATTCCCCTTTACCGCATCAACAGCGCCGAAAACCGAACTACTGTAAGTTATACGCACTTTCCTCCTGCCTATCCCCGCGCAAGTTATAAGGCGAGATTGGTTTCAAACAAATAGTCTTGAAATTCCAAAAACACTGGAATACTTCACGAACGTAACCACTAATCACTTCTCTATCCGCAATTAACTAGGCACTCTTTTATTTCTTCAGTCACTTATTTCGTTTGAATTAAACTATTGCTAAATGCGTATCCAATCACTCTTACGCGGCAAACTATACTCCTGATTATCCGCAACCACCTAAACCACAGACGCTTCTCGAACAAGAACAAAATGGCGACCCACGCTTTTATTTTACGAATTACGCGCTAAATTATCTGAAAAAAGAACAAATTATATTTTTATACACTTTATCACCCTGTCCACTAATCAAACACCACGGAAACCAGCACATCGTGATAATACCCCACGTACGGGCGACATTGTTACGACTGTACCTCTATTTACTAAAATTTGGAGAGAGCGTTACCTCCATTCAACAAAACCAACAATATTTTCACAATTTAATAATGTTTTTCTCACAGTAATTACACTTACCCCGGTCTCAGCGGCACATGAAGAAAATTAAGAACAAGTACTCTTTTGTCTCAGATCGCGATGGGCCATAATAAAAGAGATATGCTAGGCCTCCAAGGTATCAAGCCGTGGACGAGGTGAATAATAGAAAAAGACATATATTGGTGATAACACTTCGTTTAATTTAATTCAAAATTGTAAAAAATAAACTCCGCATTAATGCCGAGAAAAAAAAACATACTACAAAAACCAGAGTAGGCAGACTAACAATTGGGCTTGCATAAGAGATTGATTCCTGTTCGATATTCATTACACACAAAGACGGATATGAGGCGATGAGAGCCAGCAATGGCAGGTTACAATACAAAGAATTCACTCACCCCAAATAACCTGAATATCCAAAAGGAATGACGCTGTAATGTCTATTCTCCCAGAAGAGGTGGACGCAAGCCAGATGATAGCAAACCGGCCCAAGCCGGAACGACTCCTTGGATCAGGATGATGCAACAATTCCCCCTGGGAATTTCCCGCCTAGCCGATACGAACTTCTTCCTTGCTGCAAGCGCGGGAAGCTGAGTAACTGCGGCGCAGTTATTTGAGGAACCACGTATCGTAGTCGCTCGAGGCCTTCAGCCAACTCTCAATTATGGCGGCGATAATAATCCCCGATTATTGTTCCTCTGGCGATATTACCAAGCCGGTAAATCCGCACATCGGCTCTAAACCGATGTGGTTTGGAGAAACTTCCACGAAACACCAATTATTAATTCGTATGTTCCCCAGAAGGAGATGATAACTCGGAACTGAAGGTAATTGACCGATAAATTTTAACGAAAAAACTAATTATTAATTCGTAATCTCCCAAACGGAGGAGCTGTAACAGCCCGTCAATAGCTAGTCCCGGCCGGTGACGGAATGAATCCCCGTCCCGCGATTCGACCGGTGATTCCAAACAACACGAATTGACCACGCGTCCCTAAGCGAAGATTTCATTGGTTCGCGGCATTTTTAGGACAAGATTCGACCAATAGGTCACCTGCATTCGATTTCTTACTACAAGTGCTTCAATCGCCCCCGCGGCCGGTGTACAAAACTTTATATCGGCTTGTTTTTGAATCGAGAACTTTCTAGAACCGGGAAGATGATTGCATCATTCTTTGTCCTAATTACAACTGCGTCACGCTCGGACTCGCTATTATGCGTCATTATTTATCCGTCAAAATCAGAACAAAGAAAAGTACGGTTTAATTCCGTTCGTAAGGGAATTCCATTTCGCGCGTATTTTTTCCTTATGGGATATTCTCAAACTTCTCACCCGCTTTTTATGAGAGAATAAATATACTCCTAACACTCCATCTTATGTTATAAAAGAAAACAAAAAAAAACCCACAAAAAAAAAATTATATCCTTCCTAGAGTATAGACACTTCAGCGATAGGCAATTACAAGGAGTAAGAGGTGTATGTTCCCCCTACCGGATACGGTCTCGTGGCCGATTTACCGGTTGTCAGCATTTGCCTGCAGGACACCCCTAATTGGAGTAAGGGAACCTAGCCGCAAGGAAACCACGGAAACCTTACGATGACAACACACTACTGAATCTACTATGGCCCATAACCTAATAATACTGAGGAGCACGGAACAACCCTCCTGTAACTCCTCACAATAATACAGAGAAATGGCTTTTCCAATACTGGTTTAACCACAGGGTAACCAGCACGGAAACAATCGCATAAGACAGCTAGTACAATTCCTTAAACAATTTAATAAACAAAACAAACAAAAAACAAAAAAAAAAAAAAAAAACCCAAGACAATAGATTATAGACAAATTCACATAAGGCATGGTCACCGGATACTTCAAAGGGGATCAGATACAAAACAAAAAGAATTCCAAATAAAATTAAAATAACACAAAATATTATAGATGGTCACCCTGTATCACTAAAGGTAGGCCGTCAATAATAACAAAGAGATAATGATTTTACATAAAGCACGGCTTGTGATACATCAAAGGGCAGATCAGAAACACAACAAAAAGGAATCCCAATTACATCAAAAAAAAAATTTATTACACATGGTCACCCTGTATCCCAAAAGGTAGGCCTTCAACAAAAACAAAGACATAATGATCTTACATAAAGCACGGCTGGTGATACATCAAAGGGCAGATCAGAAACAAAACAAAAAGGAATCCAAATTAAATCAAAATTAAAATTATATTATACATGGTCACCCTGTATCACTAAAGGTAGGCCGTCAATAATAACAAAGAGATAATGATCTTACATAAAGCACGGCTTGGGATACATCAAAGGGCAGATCAGAAACAAAACAAAAAGGAATCCAAATTAAATCAAAAATAAAATTATATTATACATGGTCACCCTGTATCACAAAAAGGTGGACCGTTAACAGATAATTAACCCACCCCTCTTCTCAGCGCATCATGCTGAGAAAAGGTTCACAACCAAATTAGTTAACCACCATTCATCCTCTCACTAGACACTGCAGCCTGCTCCGCGGCTGACCTTAAAGATAACACTTGACACTTGCTTAGTTATACACTTACAGGTTTTATACGGGCGATTCCACTCCTCCATTGCCAACCTCAACCCCTCACTGTGAACAGAGATCAATCATTACAAGCCCAAATCCAGCCCTTACGCTAAGGACTGCATTACACATTTCTACAATCCCTACCGTCCACCTACTCGGCATAAGAAGGAGTAATTGTTACGCAAGCCAATGTAATCAGAAAGGTACGGAAATTCCTTCGGGATGGAATTTAAAGAAAACATTGTTTTACTCCAGACTAAAGGAAACCTAACATAGCTAGAGCACTCCGTATCTGTTGCTGCCCGACTATCTTGACACTAGGCTCACCCCTAACCTTCTCTCAGAAAATTCTCCCTATCCCCCACTCTTTCTCTCTGAAAAGGACAAAACAGCACAATTTACACTCGCGGTTAGGCTCGATCTTTAGCAAGACACGTCTCCCGGACCCCCAGACTGGAACCAAGAATCACGCGAGTCCACATACGCCACTGTGGATAACCAAGATCTGGCCAGAACCCGCGGCTCCCATAATCGAACCCTTCCAAGCCAAAAGCGCGTGCCCACCAGAACATTCTGGAGCGGCATCTCTGCTAATGCGGGTTCATGACGCCCGTGGTGGAGACAATTCAATACATCGCAGATGCACTGAAAGGCCATCACCAAAATTTTAACCGGCTGAGAGGCTAGCCTCTCTCAACCTGAACTCCTAGAGGCAGTTCAGGGCTTCTGCATGCTACTTTGAGCACGAGAAGGAAGATGACTATATAAAAAAAATAATAATACAGAAAAAATACTGGATGAGTATAGGCCATCCGTAAGCCTCTTGCTGGATGTATGTAGGCCATCCGTAAGCCTTTTACTGGATGTATTCAGGCCATCCGTGAACCTTTTACTGGATGTATGTAGGCCGTCCGTAAGCCTTGCAAAAGAATGATATTACACATAAAAATAAAAAATTAATACAAAACAAAATACTGGATGGATATAGGCCATCCGTAAGCCTTTTACTGGATGTATTATAGGCCGTCCGTAAGCCTTGAAGAAAATTAATTTAATCACAATTATTAGGAAAAAAAAAAAAAAAGGAAACAAAAGGAAAATAAAACAAAAACAAAAACACATAATATTAATACGCCTTGCAGTAAACAGGGATGGAAAATTTTGAACAGATCTATATCCCTGGGCGAGACAACGAACGCTTTGACGAGGGGGTGGTTCACAGTTAACCACCCGAAAAGAAAACCCATAGTACGTACGAATTATGGAAAGGAACAACGACAACTTCCTAACAGGACTGTGAGCCGACCAACAAGACAACCTGCCTAAACCTTTCAACCTAATGCTATAACAAAACAGAACAGTAAATCCCAGGCTCCATCCGGTGATGCCCCTCCTCTCACTGAAGGAAATAATTGTATGAACCGGTTACCTCAATAGCCACCTTACGTAGCACCGCTGCAGGACACTATTATCATCCTGAAAATACTAGGAGACACACTAACTTCCTTAAATCCTCGGGTCCCACAGCATAAGCCAATGACCCAGATATGCAACCACCGAACTAATAACACTCTTTTATCTAGTTAGGAATCCCAGGTACGAGGTGACTCCCACTCGCCCTCCCGTATGGCGAGCAACCAGCAAACCCCAAAACTAACTATCTCCACCGTTTTAAGCAATTACTCTCAACGGGGATTGGACTAAACCAAGGTTCGACCTTAAGAACACCCGGCACGGAAGGAAGCCAATCCCTCCCTTCATCCGTACTTCGGCGGACACTGCAGATTCTTTACCATAACTACGAGTCGAGGCTCTCCGCATTCAGTCACTCATGGTCCAGGCCCAGGCTCTGAGCGCCAGATACTCTTTGCAAATAACCGGATTAATCACGGGGAAGAGTACCAAACCCGTACATAGAACGTATGGACATGATTCCATACGAGATGCCTCACGACTAGCTCACTATTCATTTACCCCAGCAGAATTATGAATTCACACTGGTGCTGTTACTCAACAAACAAAACTCGGCTGCCATTCACCAATGAATCGAACAGCTTACCATCACGGCGTGATTAAAACACTAACAAAACTAAAAGAAATTTAATTAAAGAACCTGTACTTTCCCGACCATGAATGACTTCCAGTTAGGCGCCGAGAAGCCTATCACTACTCTGGAAAAAAAAAACTATTACTACCTCTATCCTCCACCTGGCCACTGGATAGTGAACACCGGACTGGATCTACACTATTCTGGTGCACTCCTTCTCGTGCGCCGACGGCCTACTGCTCATGGCATGCAGCGGCGAATCGCGACCACGGATACGTGGTATACCCTCCTCGACGGGATCAAGACCACTCGAGACAACGGATAGGCAATCTTCCTATCCCCCGGTGAAGGAAACTCCCTGTCTCCTCCAAAGGGAACCAGTTCCGCCACACCCGGCTTGGGGAGACCGGTCAGGACAACGCGGTACCAAACGGACTAAACAACTAAACAACCCCAAAAGATACTTCCACCGCCAACGAGGCGGCCTTGTCTTTCTAATACATGTCTCACGGCCTGCCGGAGCAAGGGGTCAGGACAACATGAGACTAAACAACTTCACACTAGACTATGCAATGATAAGGAAACTCAACCGAAACATTAGAACGGACTTGATGAGATATTCCGTCTCTCGCGGCCTAACGGTATCAAATTGTCAGTACGACGCGAGACGACGAACAGCTAAATAGATGATTCTGCAGTAAAGGAGGTTATATCATGACGGAAACAGAATTGATAAAACTGGTTAATACGTCTCCCGTGGCCTGACGGTATCAATTTGTCAGGACAACGCGAGAGGACGTGCTTCACCCTAGACTATACAATGTTAAAGGAGTGTCAATCGCAATTGCAACGGAATTGAAAAAGTATTCTGCGCCTCGCGGACTAACGGTATCAATTTGTCTATACGACGCGAGACGACGAACTGCTAAAGAGACTATTCTGCGGTAAAGGTGGCTATATCATGACGGAAACAGAATTGATCGCAATGGCAACGGAATTGAAGAAGTAATCTGCGCCTCGCGGTCTAACGGTATCAATTTGTCAGTACGACGCGAGACGACGAACTGCTGAAGAGATTATTCTGCGGGGAAGGTGGTTATATCATGACGGAAACAAAATTGATCGCACTGGCAACGGAATTTGAAGAAGTAATCTGCGCCTCGCGGTCTAACGGTATCAGTTTGTCAGAACGACGCGAGACGACGAACGGCAAAAGAGATTCTTCTGCGGGGAGGGTGATTCTACTATGACGGAAACAGAATTGATAATATTATATAATTCGTCTCCCGTGGCCTGACGGTACCAATTTGTCAGGGCAACGCGAGAGTACGTACTTCCCACATTAAGGTATACAATGTTAAAGAGGATTGAATCGCAACTGCAACGGAATTGAAAAAGTATTCCGCGCCTCGCGGTCTAACGGTATCAGTTTGTCAGAACGACGCGAGACGACGAACGGCAAAAGAGATTAATCTGCGGTGAAGGTGGTTATATCATAACGGAAACAAAGCTGATCGCAATGGCAACGGAATTGAAGAAGTAATCTGCGCCTCGCGGTCTAACGGTATCAGTTTGTCAGAACGACGCGAGACGACGAACTGCAAAATTTTCCCCCCAGCAATGTGCCCAACCCGTGCACATGCCACGACCTCAAGCGGCCTACTCGATAACCTTGGCTATATCCTTCACATGATATCTCCCCGCGACCCGTCCATCCATATTCGTCAGCTCGTATATGGAATCGGAGATCTTTTTACTAACTATATTCTTTACAAATCGTGGGGCTAGCTTGGCGCTAAAATACTGACTCGCCCTCGACTGTACAAAGGACTTTCTCCAAACCACCTGTCCAACGGATAGCAGCCTCTCCTTCCGACGGAGGTTATATCTAGCGGCGCTACGCTTAAAACCAGCCAATAGTTTACCCGTCACGCGATCATATAACTTTTCCATGTTATCTAAACCCCGGAGATAATGGGGGGAATCCTCGGAGGACAAATCCCTTTGTGGCCCCGGTTGATCATGAAACGAAGCATGGGGAAACGGATGGAACCCGTGGAACAAATAGAACGGGGTGTGACCAGTGGCAATGCTCACGGTATTGTTCAAACAAGAGCACACCTTGTACAACAATTCGCACCAGTCTCTTTGATTGTCCTGCACCATTAGGGACAGGCACGTTAAAATCGAGGAATTATATCTCTCGCTGGTATTGTTCTGTGGATGATAGTAACAGTAGGTATCAAGATCTATCCCCAACGAAATCTTACTTCACCTTGTTAAACAATGCTTTACTTACACTGTTCAACAAGAACAAAGAATTTAACTAGAACGTAACTTTAATTCCACACCAACAACACCCCTTTTATTGAAATGTTCCGAAAAAAAGAACTAACAATTATAACCACTACGTATTATTATCAAAATTTACTAAACCACGCTTCCACCACACCGCTTGCCACGAATCAAAGACTCAAATATCAAAGTAATTCAATTCAATATTAATAACTTTCTTTTAATGCAATGTTTTGTTCCGAAAACAATTGAGTATAAGCACCAAGTAATTTTATCTAAATGTAATAACACTATTCCCCTTTACCGCATCAACAGCGCCGAAAACCGAACTACTGTAAGTTATACGCACTTTCCTCCTGCCTATCCCCGCGCAAGTTATAAGGCGAGATTGGTTTCAAACAAATAGTCTTGAAATTCCAAAAACACTGGAATACTTCACGAACGTAACCACTAATCACTTCTCTATCCGCAATTAACTAGGCACTCTTTTATTTCTTCAGTCACTTATTTCGTTTGAATTAAACTATTGCTAAATGCGTATCCAATCACTCTTACGCGGCAAACTATACTCCTGATTATCCGCAACCACCTAAACCACAGACGCTTCTCGAACAAGAACAAAATGGCGACCCACGCTTTTATTTTACGAATTACGCGCTAAATTATCTGAAAAAAGAACAAATTATATTTTTATACACTTTATCACCCTGTCCACTAATCAAACACCACGGAAACCAGCACATCGTGATAATACCCCACGTACGGGCGACATTGTTACGACTGTACCTCTATTTACTAAAATTTGGAGAGAGCGTTACCTCCATTCAACAAAACCAACAATATTTTCACAATTTAATAATGTTTTTCTCACAGTAATTACACTTACCCCGGTCTCAGCGGCACATGAAGAAAATTAAGAACAAGTACTCTTTTGTCTCAGATCGCGATGGGCCATAATAAAAGAGATATGCTAGGCCTCCAAGGTATCAAGCCGTGGACGAGGTGAATAATAGAAAAAGACATATATTGGTGATAACACTTCGTTTAATTTAATTCAAAATTGTAAAAAATAAACTCCGCATTAATGCCGAGAAAAAAAAACATACTACAAAAACCAGAGTAGGCAGACTAACAATTGGGCTTGCATAAGAGATTGATTCCTGTTCGATATTCATTACACACAAAGACGGATATGAGGCGATGAGAGCCAGCAATAGCAGGTTACAATACAAAGAATTCACTCACCCCAAATAACCTGAATATCCAAAAGGAATGACGCTGTAATGTCTATTCTCCCAGAAGAGGTGGACGCAAGCCAGATGATAGCAAACCGGCCCAAGCCGGAACGACTCCTTGGATCAGGATGATGCAACAATTCCCCCTGGGAATTTCCCGCCTAGCCGATACGAACTTCTTCCTTGCTGCAAGCGCGGGAAGCTGAGTAACTGCGGCGCAGTTATTTGAGGAACCACGTATCGTAGTCGCTCGAGGCCTTCAGCCAACTCTCAATTATGGCGGCGATAATAATCCCCGATTATTGTTCCTCTGGCGATATTACCAAGCCGGTAAATCCGCACATCGGCTCTAAACCGATGTGGTTTGGAGAAACTTCCACGAAACACCAATTATTAATTCGTATGTTCCCCAGAAGGAGATGATAACTCGGAACTGAAGGTAATTGACCGATAAATTTTAACGAAAAAACTAATTATTAATTCGTAATCTCCCAAACGGAGGAGCTGTAACAGCCCGTCAATAGCTAGTCCCGGCCGGTGACGGAATGAATCCCCGTCCCGCGATTCGACCGGTGATTCCAAACAACACGAATTGACCACGCGTCCCTAGGCGAAGATTTCATTGGTTCGCGGCATTTTTAGGACAAGATTCGACCAATAGGTCACCTGCATTCGATTTCTTACTACAAGTGCTTCAATCGCCCCCGCGGCCGGTGTACAAAACTTTATATCGGCTTGTTTTTGAATCGAGAACTTTCTAGAACCGGGAAGATGATTGCATCATTCTTTGTCCTAATTACAACTGCGTCACGCTCGGACTCGCTATTATGCGTCATTATTTATCCGTCAAAATCAGAACAAAGAAAAGTACGGTTTAATTCCGTTCGTAAGGGAATTCCATTTCGCGCGTATTTTTTCCTTATGGGATATTCTCAAACTTCTCACCCGCTTTTTATGAGAGAATAAATATACTCCTAACAATAGTCACAATTGAACCAAATCAATGCTTTGGTTTTAACAGTGTCCTTTGAATGAAAAATGAAACTGAAAAATATGTTAAAAAAATCTTGGTAATTTCATAAACGAATTTAATTAGTCAGTTTTATTTTTCCACTTGTTTTATTATAACCACTAACGCATTTCACTCTATGGACATATTTAAAATAACAAACTATTTATTATTATGTTTAAAGAAAACGTCATTCGTGTGGTATGCTCAGCATATCCGTGGTAGTATGCTCAACATATCCGTGGTAGTATGCTCAACATATCCGTGGTAGTATGCTCAACATATCCGTCATATGCTCAGAATAGCGGATAATATTTTCTATCAGCGGACATAGTAATCGAGCTTGCAGACTTAGAACCACTGAATTAGACACGAAACTCACGGCTGGGCATTGCAAGTATTGGCAACACTACCGCATTTGTGTATTCAGGTCGGAGCATGCGCGAATCGTTACCAGACGAACTCTTTTACCAGACTGGGACTTTTTTTTTCTGTTACATCGTAAATCGTATCCAAAGCCTGTGAGTGAAAGTCAAGCGTCTTAAGTTTTAGCAGCTAGGCCATGAAGGTCGTCAAAATTTTAAAAATAAATAATTCAACATTAAAGAATTCCTCCTAAAACTCACGTCTGAAAAACAAACTTAATTTAAAAGCGTTTAGATTATAAATGCCGTTAATTTGTTTAATTTGGAAACATTTGAAATAAAAGAAGATTTGTTGAAGAAAAATAGCGATGAAAGTTTAAAAAAGTAAATTTTATGTTTTAAAATAATAATGATTAGTTTAGATTTAGAACTTTTTCAGAACTGAAAAATTAATATTGAAAACTGAAATGGTAACCCCACAAAGTTAATAAAGTTTTAAAGACGACCTCCATGACCTAGTTAGCAGGACGCTTGACTTGCATTGAGGAGTTTCGTGTTCGATTTCTGATACCCAAAAAAAGTAAAAATGAGTTCGAATCTGGTAAAAAAGTTCGTCTGATAACAATATTTGCATGCGTTGAATACATATGTGATTGTTTTTGCCTCTTCATATTCAATAGTATTATAAACACGTACATTGACAAACCACTAGTTCCATGCCTACTGCAGTGGTTCTTGATCCCCAGATTATATTAATGACAGCAAAGTGGCGTCTCCCAGCCACACAGATCACTAATTCAAATGTGTCAAAGAAATAGCATACAAAGTTTTGAAATTTTGTAATTTGCATTTTTTTAATAAAAAAAATACTTGGTGCTGGTGGAGATAGATTTCCACATTTCATTAAATATCATGTGTTCAAATTGAAATCTCTGTTGTATTTCATTTACCCAAAATGTTTGTACACCTTTCCGTTTCTCGTCTACAGATCACAGAGCAAGCAGGATTCTATCATTTATGAGGAGATTAATAGCTGGTCCATAGTAAGGATGGTGCCACATTTCGCGTCCATACATCAAGTGTCTTGATGTATGAAAGCGAACCCTGGGTATTTATAAAACCATTGCTAAGAGTAGAATAAATGCGGTTAAAATGCATTATTTGCGTAGAATATTTAGTATTACAGTGTTTGATTGAGTAAGAAAAAGTCAAATAAAAGATAAATATTCATTGGAGATGGATGTTGTAAGAAGAATTTAGAAAAGAATCTTGAGATGGTTTAGACAAGGTAAAATATTAAACAAATTAAAATTATATGGACAAAAACTTGATACATACCATCATTGTATGTCCCTTTTGGAGTGGGCAAAGAGGAAGAAACTCCACACCTTTCTGTCCATGCTCTCACCTCGTCCCTATTGATATATCTCGTCATACAAGTAATTCTGTTTATCACACATCTTACCTTTCCTCAGTTCATATTGCTCCAATTATCTCCTTATAATTTTTCTTAGATGTATCTCTTCCTCGCTCTCTATTCGTTTTAGATGTTTATTTGTTTTGTTAGTCTTTCGAACTCTGTATGTGACCAAAGCATCTAAATATTCTTTTTTAATTCTACTGATAAAATCCATTTCTAACAAACAATAATTCTTTATCTGATCATCTTTTACTCTGTCATACATAGTAATATATTATAATATATTCTACGTAATACGCATACTTCTACCGCAATCATTTTGCTATTACTCGAATCAATTCCTTTCAATGTCCAGGCTTTGCTTTGCACAGTAACACTTGAAGATTTTGCAAATGATTTAGTAGTATAAACAGTTTTAGGCTAGACATTGTTCTCTACAGCAACACGCCTTATTTTCTGCAGCAATACACCATGTACACCTCTGCGACAACACGCCTTACACCTCAGCGACAACACGCCTTTTAACATCTTGCTTTATTCTACTATCTCTCAGAAACATCCTTCCTTAATAGCAAAATGCCTCAATTTGTTCAAATCTTTCATTATTCACACATTCATTGAATCACATTTTTCAACAACCACGACTTTCGACTTCTTAACATTTATAATCAAATTTTTTTCAAACACTTTGCATACATTCTTAACAACCAATATAGCAAAAAAATATTTTTCGCTTCATCACCATATTCTTCTGCATACAACAAACCATTTACTATTACATCTGTCATTTTTAAGCCTCAAGTTCCACTCTTTGTTAACATACAAGCCGATATACGAGTATTATTGAAAAACCATGGAGATATCACACACCCTTGTTTGACACCTTTCCTTATAAAACCTTTCTTATAAAAATAGTTTATAGAAAACATTTGTACTATTGACAAATTAACCTTCGTAATATCACACAAATATATTTTTCCTTTGAACCTAAACAGACCAAAATTTTCCCATTTTAAAAATGAAACGGAACATTTCCTGTATAATGAATAATTCAGGACGAAACTTACTTAATAATATGTTTATTCCAGCACACATGCTATATTCATAGGAAGCTACTCAGCATTGTGGAAACGCTATTACCAGATGTTTCAATTTAATTATTTATGTTGTTTGAGTGGAACTTTCTTGAGCTTTAATTATTAAAAAGCTTTCTTTACTGCACTTTTAAATGAAACAAAAAGGAGTAATTATTTAAGAAGGTTATAAATTCTTGAACGTCTTATTAATTTAACTCTTTTCTTGTTTTTTTTTACGTTCGTATCATCAAGAGTGTTTATCGGCATTACACAACCATAAATAAATACAACCAGAAGATTTGAAATGTTAACACTTGTAAATAAACAATTATTATTTTACAGCATGTAAGAATTAAAACTAGACACTATATGGTACATGTTTTATTTATTTATTTAGATGACAGGTATTTAAAGGGTCTTTCAAATTGAGCGGTTTTTTAATTATATTTTTTTTAATTCTTGAATAAAACACACAATTTGCTTTGATTTCAAAAAACTTTTTATTGGTCATTGAAGTATAATGTATGATATTTAAACACAAAAAACGATACCCGCCAAATGTCACCTCTTGCAGCTCCACGGATGTCCACTCTTTTGTCAAAATTTTCGATGGTATTTTGGCATAATTGCGGTTCTAACTCACCAATAACACGAATAATTTCGTCCTTCAGCTCAAAAATTGATTGGGAGTCATTCTTATAGACCTGGTGTTTCACGTAACCCCAGAGAAAATAGTTCGCCGGTGTCAGATCACATGATCTTGGTGTCCAATTAACATCACCGTTTCCGGAGATTACAATACATAAAATAATTCAACAATTTGAACGCATTGTCGTATTGTATACGACTACATTTTTATAAATGTCATACATTACACTTCTTAAAGGTCACAAGACCCAGGCAAATTCGCGTCTCCATCTGTGTTTTATCCAAGAATTAAAAAAACCGCTCAATTTGGAAGACCCTTTATAATAGGTGTATGTATAGTATTAATGAAAAACAAGATATAAAAACTAGTAATTTCAGGTGGACACTCAAATTTCATGGATCCTTATTACCTATCATTTGTAGTAGTTCCAGTAAATAAGGTATTTTCTTGTATCTTACTAAAAATATATGAATGGCACCAAGTGTAAAATATCAATAGCGCCAACTTAAAAATAATGCTAGTGCCGTACGTTACTAAAACGATGAAAATAAATCAATGATTATAATTTTTTTATAAAATAACTTAATATTTTTCATCGTCATCATCATTCCATCCCCTTATTGGTGTAAGTTGAACGGACAGTGGGCTAGCATCTTACACCTCGTCATAAAAATGATTTTGTTATATTATATTTCATCAACTCACTCTCATTTTTTCTAAATTGCTATGTAAGAGTTTCTTAATTAATACTCATCATAGGGGCTCTTAATTAATACTCATCATTATACTCGTATATCTAATTACTGACCAAATTCCCTAATAATGCATCTTTTGACAAATCAATTTGCTTAGTTTGCCGATATATTTTACAATAGTCTGTTGAGCTCTGCAGGCTTATTGCAGAATTTATAAATTGTGGAATTCGTACTGTACTATTCTTTCCGCATTAATGTTAAAATTGACGATGTGGTAAGTTGCGGGCAGTCTGACTCGAGACGGTACCGGATCGTCTAATCAACTTTATATATTGCTAAATATTTATGTATTTTAATTCATTTTGACTTGTACACTTACTTAGTAATGTGTTATTTTAATAATTTTTTATTCTGTTGATATGTATTTATAATTAATTTTATTGTAACTGTATTAAAAAACTTCTTTTTATAAGATAATAACGATAAAGATTGAAACACATACAACTTTTTTTAATTCTGTTGTAAAGTATATTGTATCGTTAATAAAAAATAAAGGCTTTCACTCATCCCCTTTCAGAAATAGATCATTTTGGTTGTATCATATTTTTCTAGATATTTTCAGACTTCTCGTGCCTATTTTTACTACTAATATCTTTGATTTTCTATTTCTTGGAATCTCGGGTTAATTCCTCAATTGAAAAGAGGCTTAGTTTATTTCAAATATGGTTAATATGAGTAAGTCACTAAATGGCGCATTGAAAAATTATATCGATCATAATTATCATTATTAATTCTAACCGCCTTAGCGTTTATAACAAATTACACCCATTCTCGCCCACATTAACGCCTCTTTCCTTCGGGCGAGGGTTAGTGATGTTTATTGTTCCCTCCACTGCTTCCTGGCACCCGGTTACCTTTCACCTCGAACGCCCCCTCTTAAATCATTCCTAAATGTTCAACCAGTTCACTTAAATGGTATTTTCACCTTTTCTCGCTCTCTCTCTAGTTAACATGGATTCACTTATAAGTGTTTGCTTTTCAGGTTAAAATTGTACACGGCAAAAACACATGAGCAGCGATTTATGTTGCGAGTTCCGTTTCAGATTTGTCACTCTTGCCACAAAAATATTGCTTTCGAAAATAACAGCTTTACCTTGTGGTTATGTTGTAAATTTTATTAGACATAACATACTTTGTATTTTACTAACACTTTTTATATTACGAGTCAACTAGTTTTAAATCCTACGGGCATCCTAGTTAAAGCAATATATTTTTTATTATTCACAATACATAATTTCAAATAAACATCGTTTTAATATAAAGGTGAACCGTAGAGTACCGGCGCAAAACAATACTTAACCCCTTCATTTTGTGAGTTTAGAGAACCGTTTCACAAGGCAAGGCCTGTGGTAAAGTGGTCTCATTTCTTAATCACAAATTTCATATATTTGTCGTACATACTTAATCACTCAACTGAAACATTCACACTATGCATTCATGCCCTTATACCTAATTGTGGTATTCACCATCTATGAAAGCTCAAACTAATAAGGGTAGGGAAAGGGTAAGAGTAGAATATAATTTTTAAAGGGGAATGAAATATGGTGAATGTATTGAGAAGAGGAGTGGTAAGAAATTGTGTATGATTATTAAATATATCTAATTTAATTTTTTTACATGTACTATACATACACATCATCACCTCATTACCTTGTGGAGGTAGGCATTGCTATATATTATCTCATTTACATGTTTTAGTGGCTTACTTGATAATATACGTTTTTAATGTTTTTTTTTAAGTGTATTTCCTTTTAGTTATCCTACAACTATAGAATAATATAACTTTATGATAATAGTATTTCACTAAATTTAGACTAAATAATAAGGTTATCTTAAATAAGAGTTGCATTGATATTTATTTATCTATAATGACCAATTAATTTAAGAAATAGTTTTTTTAATTTTAAATATTATATGTTATAAAACAAACTTATTAATTGTTATTTTATTTTAAACAATATATATGTAATATTATAAAACAAACATCCAATATAACAAATGGTATAACCTCTGTTTTCATTATACTCGTACTTCAACTGTTAACGGATCACAAATCATCCTAGTTTGGATGGGTTGACTATTTAAAAAAAAACCGATACCAAAAAATCTCATTCATCTGGACTGACTTTTGACGACTGTGGTGACCTATTTGGTAATACACCTATCATCAAACCGGGGTTTATGGGTTCGATTCGTGCTGGAGTCTATATTTTTTTAAACAATTTTTTCATTCTGGTGTTCCTTTTAAAACTCTCTTTTACACCTTTCTGATAAGTTGGAAGAGATTTCATTAAAGCAATAAGCCCACCAGGTTGTATTGTATACAGAAAAAGTTTCATAAAACTTGAATAATTGTATAAACTCTCAAATTAGTCCAAGTTTAATTAGTTTGTTTTTCGATTAAAAAAATAATTGAGCTTTACTAAGTTTGCAAAATGGCTATCAAAATACGAGGAATGTAGCAGATTTTTGCAGTAAATTTGTATTTTATAAATGATATTCGGTAAAACTGATTAAATTATAATTTGCCTTCATGTGAAGACGCTTTCGCGAGTTTCTCGAGGCTCGTGTGAAATTTATTCATCCAAGGCTAGTATTACGGAGTCGTAAAGCTTTCTTGCCTAATACAAGCTGTTATTTTGAGAAACGTTTTTGTAATATAATGCTTAGCGAGTTTTAATTAAAGGGTTTGATCATTTCTGCTCGGAGCTTTTCAAAACTCACATACTTTGTGAGTGGAAGCAACAAATCTAATTCACAATTGATAGTTACGAGTTTGCTTAGAAACTGAGCGCTTACAAATTAATTTTACTTTTTAATACGTATGTTTAGACTACTTTTTGTATAGAATCTTTCTATCAATGTAGGCTTAATATGACCGAATTTTGATGAAAATAAAAACGATTTAATTTCAAATTACATACACACTTGTAGAATATGATACTAGAAAGGACAACAAAAGTCTAGAGAAGCTGGTGATTATGGAAACAGTCGAGGGAAAACGAGCAATAGGAATGTCTCCTGCAAGAAATGAACCAAAGAAAGAAATTAACAGGCTCCTTTTTAAACGCTGCAATCAACATAGCGTAAGCTCGGGAAGTGTGCCTTCGTTCGAATTCATAGCATATCTTAGAAGCTTTAGACATAGCAGAGGGCTGTAACACTCAGAATCAAAAGAATTTCAACTTGGCCATATCACTTTTGCACATTCCCGTAATAATATTATTTGAAACTTTTTCATTAATTAACTCACATGGTACTGTTCAACAGACCCGAATTGGTGATTCGGGCATATTGAAGAACGTTGATCGGAGACAAAATTATATTCAGTTCCATCGGTTTAAATACCACCTGAGTAACCAATCAGCCCACGTGTTAGCAATTCTATCCCATGTCTAAAAATGTCTAGCACGTGTGTGTGTATTGTTCGACGAACCAGATGAACTTTTTAAACAGACTGAGATTATATCTTAATTTATCAAACTTTACCGGGAATCAAACCCATAACCTCTAAAGGGACTTATCAACTAAGTCACGGAGGTCGTCAATCCTACGACCGGTACAATTTAAAGATTTTTTCCTACTAAATACCTATCTGAGATCTCTATCAAACAAAGCAAATCTTCACTCTTTCTCAAAATTTTGTATACTTTATTAATCAAAACAATTATTCACTTTTTTTCAAACAATTTTATAAAAAAACTGAATTATTGAGAATAAACAATGTTTATATTCTTCTGATCTACGGAGTAATCACGGGATGCGCATTAAAAAATATTTTTTGGAATAATATGAGAAACACGAATAAAAATTTGGGTTATCATTTACATGCACACAATTATTTTAATTGAACGAAAAATAAACAAAAATAATTGAAATTAAAAAAAATATTTAATTTCTACAACAATATTGCTTTGTTTATTTTCCAATTAGTTGAAACAGGAGTGGGTTATTTTTTTTAAGAATAAATGTTAACAAAAAATAACTAATTTTATATTACACAGAGTATCATGTTTAAAATTGTACGTAAAAAAGGTAAAGAAAAAGATCCTGTACGTACATACGTTGAGAGAAAACTTAAGTTATAAATGAGCTTAATGGAAAGGCTGTAGGCCGAGCTATAAATATATCATAGTCGTAGAACAGGGATATCCAAGAATGTTCAACCGAGGATAATTTAACGGGTAAAAAATGGATTAAGTCATACAATATTTTTTTAAATTAATTGAGCGATTGGATAACATTTGAAAAATCCCTATTTAACTGGATCTCTAAAAAACTTACTTTTTCCATAACCAAGAGACGTAAGGGTTCAAGTGAGTTGTTGCTAGGAGAAAATTTTGGAAATTAGCCAGTTGGTTGAGATCTTTGCAAATTTATAACTGTTATCATCGATGGTATATGGGAGTGAAACAAGGACGTGGAAAAATACTGAAAAAGAACCGAAAAAATGCTGTAGAAATGCCAAAAAAATGCTGAGAAGAATACATGGAGTAACAATGTATGATTGAATACGGAATGAAGTGAATTAAGATGAATGTGAAGTTAAAATTGTGTTTAAAAAGACGAAGAAAAGCATTTTGAGATGGTTTAACATAGGCATGTAAAATAAATTTATGAATAAAGATTAACATAATAAATATATAGTGCAAATGTAAATAGAAGGCGTTGTAGAGAAAGACCACGCTAAATATGGTTGGAACAAGGGAATAATATTTAGAAAGAAGGGAATTAAAGAGACCTTCGGAGCTATGTACATAAGAAGGTGTAGAACGATTTAGAAGAGGTGGAGCCAGTGTGTCGAGATTGGACAGTCTGTCTCTCTTTCTCCTCTGCCTACCCGGCAGGGAGATGCCGTGGTAGTATGTGTATATGTATTCGTCGATGGAAAGGTTAGATCGCAATTATATTTACTACCGAATCCGCAATATATCGCTGTGCCATTTTTCGTAGATCGATCGCGACTATATTAAAACACGAATAGAAAAACAAAAAATAGGGTAGAAGCATTTTTACTTGCCAACCACTATGAACATCTATTTTTTATGGCACCAGCCGTCCCTGATGAGGACACAAAAACAATTAATTTTGCCCCGGCCGCATCGATCTGACCGACCCAACCAATTCGTATACATATTTCGTTAAGACAGCGCTGGCCAACGAGAACTGGTCGGATGACGACAAGTGTCCACAGGATACCATTTACGTCTCCCTGTTTATCAAACATCTACTTATAAAACTTTACAAAACTAAGTTATTAAAATATAATATTTTTTACACAAAATATACGTCAGAAAATATATCAACGGATTTTAAAAAAAAAGATAAAACGATGTTTAACACTGAAACATATTTTCCCCTCGAATATGCAGAAAATTGTTATTTACAAAACTATATTTTGTTAATTCATTATTCCCTTTTTTATTTCGTATGAGATCCTTACACACATGCGATTAAGATTATCTACTCCCAATACAGTGCCTTTTAAATATTGCTTACGTTGGAAAATCATTTGCGCCACATCGCAGTAGAAAAGGGAAGACAAGTTAGTCTCCACGTTTCCATCGAAAATGCGCAGAATCTTTGACAAGATTCAATTGTATTCAATCTGCAGCAGACCTTTCTTCAAACACTTTCTTAGGGCTAGTTTGTACTCCGTAGTTTTATTGATAAAGAGCCTGTCTTTCAACCAGGGGCGTGTGGGTTTGATTGCAGTTGGTACACATTTTTTTTTTTAATATTTCAGTCCGGATTCTACTGAAGGTTTTTAACACCTTTCTGGTTCGTTGGAAGAGTTTTCCATGTGACAATAAACTCTCGAGGTAGAAATGTATACAACGAAATTGTAATACAATTATAAAATACAATAAAAAACAACCACGGTGAAAATAATTTTGAATCATGCAATATTCATTCTCAGTTTTTTTCCGCGTCTCTCTTACAATTAACTTATCAAACTCTGTAATTCTTCCTCATTATCCGCTAAATTTACCATAGCATCAGCATACAGCAATCCGCGCATATCCCCATTCGACATTTGTATGCCACCCGACTTTGACAGTTCCTCCGCACATGTATCTAAGTGAATATTAAACAACCAGGGTGACAGAACCATTCCTTATTTGCCCCTATTAAAATAATGAACCACTGAGCCAAGGTACCGTTCACTCTAATACATGCTCTACTTTTAGCATATAATGACTTGTGTACCCTGCACAGAGGAACACTGTTCGTGGAACGACAAGTATTGTCGTGGTGGCAACATTTTGGGAGAAATAATAAATAAGACCTTTTTATAGAAGCCGTTAAAGAAAGATATGTTTGTACAGAACGAAGAATTGATCGATGTCATAAAACAAAGCCATGTCAAGTGTGTTTACTTATCGCTCACTTTTGTTTATTTTCTGTATCAAGTTTCGAAGTGAAGCGCTGTTTATCAATAAATGTCATCATTATGATAATATTTGTATATTTATTTTATCTTTGAACAATGTTTGTCATATTCCCATTTCCTAAAATAATAATTCCGATAAAATAACGTATAAATAAAAAAATCTATTTGTTTATCATATAGTTACACTTTTGTTCTTGATAGCTGATTTTAAAAACCAAACTGAATAACATACCACATTTTATTTCACACATGCATTTACAGTTCACTCGGTATGACTATGGAACGAATTACGTTTTTTATGTTTAAAAAAGTTATTTACGTTTAAAAAAGAATTGAAAAAATATCACTTGACTAAGAATATCTATTCATTCTAATTTTCCTTTGTTTCCCTTCCTTACCCTTGAAAGAATTTCCTACTTCTTCCAATATTGTTAAAAGATTTTTACTTGAGTTTTTATTTTTTACATGAGTTTAAACAAGTATTTTTGTTGTGAATTATGGCATTGATTAAAAAGGAATTAACCAAGAAAAAGTTATTATTTTGAAGAAATTGTTGTATAGCAATAAGTCTGCTAGATGTACCGTGTATGCGCACCAAATTACACAAAATAATGAAATAATAATGTTTGTATGTTGAAGAGAATGTTCTCTATCTTTAAATATCATCTTCATATAATTTTCCATTTATGAACAACATGCTGATGTCTACTGAATACTGGATGCATTGTTGTAGTGAAATGTGTCTGGTGACACGTTACATCCCTGGCAAATTGCAAATGACTTCAAGTTGACACCATTGCGGACAACTTAAACAAAGCATCGCACATTGCAATGACATCAAGTTCTCTTGATCTTGCACCTATTCCCTGACTAATTTCCCTTTAACCAAGCTATCTTCTTCAAGAAATTGATGAAGATAGTTTGTTTTTTTCAACTATGAGATTATTTATTGCTACTTCCCTTTCCAACTACGAAATTATTAACTGTTTGTGGGGATTTAAGTCGGGGATTTAAAATACGCCATTACTTTTCTTATTTTACATTTGTATTTTACGG
This sequence comes from Odontocerum albicorne, assembly GCA_949825065.1. Classification (NCBI taxonomy): domain Eukaryota; kingdom Metazoa; phylum Arthropoda; class Insecta; order Trichoptera; family Odontoceridae; genus Odontocerum; species Odontocerum albicorne. The sequence goes on from OX463838.1 coordinate 18,904,628, forward strand.
AAAACTTCTGTGGCATAGTTGATAAAACATATATTCTCCACCCCGCAAACTTCGGATTCAATTCCCATGGAAAACTAATTAATTTGAATTAGGGTTCAAGTATTATTTTCACCTACGGCATATTTAACACATGTTTGCTTATTTGAAAGAGATTGCCATGACATTACAATAAACCATCCAGGTTGTACTGTATATTTCAAAAGTATAAAAAATACACTTCACGATGACAGTTATTTCATATCAATATATGAATCAACTATTATGGAGTTGAATTTTTTTTAAATATTAGCTAGACAAGATAAGGAAATAAACACACATCGGTTAAAAGGATTGTTTGGTGCACCTGATATTTGGTTTCCCAATCTGCCGATATAACGGTTTACTTAGTTATTTACAATATTTACTAGAGCACTAGCATAATATAAGTAAATTACCAGTTTTCCATTATCCAGCCCAGTAAGTGAACTTCAGATAATATTTTACCTAATATTAACCGAGTAAAATTTAAAAAAAATAATATTTTTATAAGTCTTAAAAATAGAGAGATATATTGATTAAACTACGGGTGTAAACAACTAACTAGAGGCAGAGTATAAAAATTGTCTTAGGGTCTCCTTTACTGTCTCGAGCATATACAGATGCTGAGAAGGCCGCAGTCTCCACCTTCCCATCTTAACACTCAATTCATTTTATTCAATAAAAGTGGGTTCGATTCTCAATTTGATCATTCTTGAGGAGAATCTGCTCTCTAAATAGAGGTATATAAATTATTATTTTTTATTATCTTATTCATTACCCTGCGTCATTATGAGGAAGTTATAATTAAGATATTTTTTGAGGTAATATTACCAATGTTAATATTTCAATGAATAGTAAACCTGTTTATTTTTGACCTCGTGGTGCTTCCAGTCATTTATTTATTTTTTATCATTATTATTGTTGACAATCGTTCAGTCCAATTGATAATGATTCGCAATTCCTAACCAATAGACGTTTATATACATTGTTATGAGGATGTTAAACTCAAGACATTTTTAGAGGTTAATTACCAATATTAATATTTCTATGAATAATAAACTTGTTTATTATTAACCTTATGGTGTTTCAAGTCATTTATTTATATTTTATTATTATTATTGTTGATAATCGTTCAGTCCAGTTGACAAAGATTCGCCCTTCCCAGTAAATGGACGTATATACACGTTAAAAAATTCAACTTATATTTTACCTATTTTGAGATATTTAAGCAAATGCTAGTAACACATACGATTAATTATAATATAATTTAAATATTATACATATTTGGTTGTGCATATTTTTTCAACATTTTGAATATACAGTGAAAATAATGATTAGAGTTTTCTTTTCAATACATTTCACTTAAAATCCATCTCAAAAAGCCTTTTACTTAAATGAAGAGCAAAAAATAAAAATACCCATAAAAAATATCAAACGGTGTCACGCTAATGATCTCGATACAAATATGCAAATCACTTGAGAGATCGAAATCGAGTTTCTATTCTTTGAAAGATGAAACTCGCCTAATAAAAATACTCAGCTGAAGTATAAGGACTTGATCCGTGCGGAATCACCTAGAGCGTAAAGAAGCCACGCCGCATCGGTTGTCTAGTATCAGAGCAAATCAATGAGAAAAACTTTCAAACAAGGCACAATTCAAATATATTTCCATTAACGTACAATAATTTTACTCAATGATTGAAATTCATTTATATATAAAATTTCAGGATTACTATAAGGGTTAGTAAAAAGAACGGAACGACCAACAAATGTCTCTTTTTTGAAAAGCTTAATACCTTAGAGAGACTTTCAAGATAATACAGTCGTCACATTCTTCATTATTCGGTCACACGTGTTTTAAGGTTCTGTGCATCAGTTGTATAAGGTGTTTCAGAGAGTTGTACGACAGGGTTTGGCTTATGATACAGGTCTTGTTTATAGTCAATTTCACCATAAATGAACCGCACACCGATTACCACTTATCATATAGTAGAGTCTCAACCACGACGTGAGCGCATCCCAGTACGTGACCGTAAGGTGAACACATGGAACCGTCCTACCTTGGAAGAACACTTTTGATATTTCTTGATGACGGATTCCTCCTTAAATGAGCAAGATATCCCATAGTTAAATCGAGTCGACAACTTCATGGAAATTACCAATAACTTTAACCTTTGTAGAAGCCACGCGATTGTTCTTGCGAATGGTGAAGTTGACTTAAAAAAAGCACTGAATATGAAAACTACGACGTTTTCTCGAAACTTCGGCATCCTAAATCAGACCATACGGTACGACACTTCGAAAGATTTTATACAGCTATTCGTTCACGTTTCGCGTGAGGATGGCATGGAGAGACATTGTCACTGGTAATGTGAAAGGTCACAGGAGCAGATGTAGAACACGTATGCATTGGAGCAACCAAGTTAAGAATGCTTCGAACCTACCTTTACCACGGGCTCTTCAGACAGCGGAATGCGGAGAAGACTGATAGATAACGTGCGCAATCTTCAGCAATCTCTATGTGGATCACGTTCTTCAGCATTGAGGTACGACGCAGAAGAAAAGACTTGATGAAATTTATGAAAAAAGTAATTTTAATAATTCTTTATTTACGCAGTGAAATTAAAGGCCTTACTACTAGTAGATGAAAATCGCACAAAAAATATAATCTCGGAAACACGGTCAAAACAATATATTTTCTAATAAAATATTCAAAAGTCTATAGTAATCTTCATAATTTTCGCTGTCTGAACACTTCAAAATAATCTGAAATCTCATCAAATTTTGTTTATTTATCTTACATTTTGAAATGTTTCCTGCCTCTCAGTAAGTTTCCGCAAACTTTGATTTTCACTTGTTCAAATATAGACTTTGATTTGTACTTCGTGCGCGCCGTCTATGACAGCAGAATAAAAGCTCGGAACATGACATTTTCAATATCAACGGGATTATGCATTTTCAATATTTATTTTCAGCTAAGCTCTAGACTCGAGACGCTTGCTTGCATTCCTCCGTAGTGAACTACGAGAAGGCGACGCGAAGTTATGGAATTCTATACTCGTACTTTTCTTGAGTGCACACTCACAGCAGTTTGATACATGTTATTTTCACAGCAAATTTAAATTTCTTAAACGGTTACATTTTGGTTGTCATTGTAGTTTTTAATTACTATGTATCATATCTTAAAACTTCTTAAAACAAAAAATCTTGCCAAGTCGTTCATAGAGCAAACATAATCTCATTAGTTTATGTAATTTTATAGGAGTGCATTTTTCAAGATTTTTTATAAATTAAAAAAAAAACCTGCATTTGAAATTTATTAATATATTTTAGCGCTTATTATGCATATTTGAGTAAATATCTTATAGCTCGAGATTCCATGAGTTAAAATGGAAGGTTGAGTTATACAGATATTCTTTAACAAATTCGATAATATTCCGGAGATTTCTTTTGAACCATCTTGATATGCAAATTGTACTCATTTATTTTAAGGATCTTTTTTATACAACATTTTTTTTAATTTTTACATTGTCTCTCAGCCCTCATCTCTGAAATGTGGTCCTTTGACTGATTTAAACTTATAAAGAAAAATATATGATATTCTTATTTTCCTCTCCCTCTGTTCTAATTTCCTCACAATAATATGCTGTGCATTATGACTTGATTTAATTATATTTCTATTGTTTTTATTTTCTTTCTGTATCGTCAATTACTTATGTTTCAGATTATTTAGTGGAACTTTATTACTTATTTAGTATTAAATATTATTATTTGCTAATAAATCGTATTATGTTACTAAGTTCTTGAATAAAACCGAATAAAACTAATAAACCACCTCATTAGTCAGTATTTATTTCTTTAGTTTATATTTGATAATGATAATAAACCTCTGTTATTTTATTCTTTTGAGTTGTACTATATTTTATTTTTCATAAATCGAAACATACTGTGATTTGAGATATTTCCTGTCTTGAAAATTGAATCTCTGTGTTGAACACAATTGTGTTGAATCATACATGGCCGAGCGGTAACACATTGGACTTCAATGCGGAAGATTGGCAGTTCGTGCCCCGCGTTGTGCTACTCCCCTCAAATGATACAGGTATTTTTACACCTAGTATTCGTAGGAGCTATAAGGATACCTATGACTTCGGTCATATGCCGGCAAAAACATGCCGTTGTGCTCCGATCGTCTCACTGTGTGTGCAATAGGATCCAGTACAGCGCTGTGGCCGGTGAGTTTGCTGATGTGTAACGCCTCACTCACTTAAAGAAAACAAACTCCAGGGCATAGCTTTGTTATCCAACTGAATTGCCGTTGGAACGGCCAAGAGACCCTCGAGTACGAGGTACTACTCCAGTAATACTAATTAAGTAATAACTTATCATCACAAAAAACCTGAGATGATACATTTTGCGCGTTGTTTGCTAATATGTGGCATTAAAAGACGGACGTTAAGAAATTACTTGATGGTCATTTAAAATTGTTAGTTGTATAAAATTAAAATTATTAGGTTCAAAATTAGACTGTATAATATTTTTATAACTCAAGCCTCATAAGATAATATAACTACAGTATATTCGTTCACATTTACTATCAATATTGTAATGGCTGCTACACACAATAGATAATATAACTACAGTATATTCGTTCACATTTACTATCAATATTGTAATGGCTGCTACACACAATAGATAATATAACTACAGTATATTCGTTCACATTTACTATCAATATTGTAATGGCTGCTACACACAATAGATAATATAACTACAGTATATTCGTTCACATTTACTATCAATATTGTAATGGCTGCTACACACAATAGATAATATAATTACAGTATATTCGTTCACATTTACTATCAATATTGTAATGGTTGCTACACACAATAAAAATTTCAGGGCAATTTCTATTGATATACACGTATTTGTAGAACACATTAGATGCTCTCAAAATAATATCCATCTATTTATTTTGCAATCAATAAATAATAACGACCTTCGTGGCCTAGTTGGTAAGGCCCATATCTTCCAACCCAGGGTTGCGGGTTTGTTTCCCGTTATTTTGCAATAAACAATAACGACCTCCGTGGCGTAGTTAGTAAGGCCCATGTCTCCCAGCCCAGGGTTGCAGGTTCTACTTTCGTTGAAACCTAGTTTTTTTTAAATGGGTCGTAGTCTGGTTTTCACTCCAGGTCTCTTTAACATCTTTCTGGTCGGTTGAAAGAATGTAGGTCGACGACCTCCGTGGTCTGGTGGTAAGACACTTGTCTGCCGATCTGGAGATTGTGGGTTCGATCATCGCTGGAACCCAGATTTTTTTTAAATAGGATTTCAGTCTGGTTAACACTTAGGGTCTATAAAAATTTCTTTCTGATTGGTTGGAAGAGATTGCTAAGTGGCAATAAACTCGCCAGGTTAAAAAAAAAAAGAAATTGCCAATGTACTCGTATAAGCTTTTCAGTTTGGACTTTACACAACAATATTTAATACAATACACTAAAAATTATGTTGTTAAACAATAAGTAGTAAAAATGTGGAACCGTGTATAGCGGGCATAAAGGTGAACTCGCGTTTTATGATATATTGATTTTGATCAGCTTGATTTTCCATTCAAGTTTACTTCTGCTCAATATTTAACCAAGTAATAAATTGACTGATTCGTTTCAAACACGTTCTTTATATTTCAAATCAGAAAGAAACGCGTTTAGCGTTAAAAATACATTTTGTTTGGTTAAAATGAATTTACAAGGAAGGCAAAATTGATCACTTGCTCTTCACACTACTAACTTGACAAATACAAAGCTATTTAAAAGGTTCTGCACTCAGAATGACAAAATGATAAATAGTTGTAGAATTTGAGTGAGGTCAACCCAAACTCTTTCATCCATCATCTGACCTCAACAATGAGCTTTTACAAAGGACGATGAACAAATATTTTTCTTCACACTAAAAGACTTTCGCAAAGTATAAACAAGATGACCGGAGGAAATTCTTAGAATAATCTAAAAAAATAACACAAAAGAAGTTAGTTTCATTGATGTGAAAATCCGATTGAAAACATTTTTTTCACTTTAACAATTTAGGCTTTAAACACAAAGCAAATGGGCTGAATTTTGGTTATATTTTTACCCATAAAAATAACTAATATAAAATAAAAACGTAGATTTTTGACAGAATTCCTTTAGGAATTGCTTTAAAAAAATCATTGTTCATATTTTTGACAAATTATTTATGTAATTTAAAGCTACTGGCTTTTATTTTATATTAAAAAGCACGTCATAGAATATATATTAACTTATAATTCTGTACTAAAACCAAATTTAATAAAACATTCCATGTTTTATTGCTTTTTTCCCTGAATTGCCAGGTTTTTTCAAGACTGAATACTTTAATCAAATCTAAATTCTTTCGACATTTTAGTGCTTATATTTTATTTGAAGATGGTTATGATATATTGGCTTATAATAGACTTTTAATTTTCAAAAGATTATCTATAAAAATACCCTAACGGGTGGAAGAAATGTATTTCTAAAAATCTTTATTATTAAAAGGTAAAATGTTATTTAGCCTTCATGTCAAAGGTAAAATGTTATTTAGCCTTCATGTCAAAGGTGAAAATTTGCTACAAAGACTTCCAAACTTTGAATGTGATGCGATATGATTGATGAAACACAAAATATTATTGTAAATAATCATACTTGTATTTTCATTTCCATCATTTATTTGTATTTTACCCTTCAACTTATTCAAATTGATAACTCAGACATATTGAAGATTTAATTTATCCAAATTGATAATTCAGACATATTGAAAATAATTAATCGACTTTCGTGTAGCCTGACCGATGTCTGCATGAAAAGAGTTGTTCCTAATCGCACGTGTTAGCAATACTATCGCACGTAGACAAGAAATATCTCTCGCACACGTCTAGCACGTGTGTGTATTGTTACCAGACTAGGACCCTTTTTTATTTATTTTTTGGGTACCACAGAGAATCAAATCTGAAATTCCCGGGTGGAGAGTATACGTCTTGCCAACTTTCTACCGGAGGTCGTCCTATCTAAGTTACTTATATGCTATCCATTGAACCAAAATCATTCATTTCTCTTTAACTTTAATTGTAAATTTATTCTGTATCTACAGTGAAATATTTTAAATTTATATCACTTTAAAATTTATATGCCTCTGAGATGCCTAGGCGGTTAAAAACTTGACTCACATTTCTTGTTTCCCATAGTACCTAAGAAAATAATTGAAGGTTCTTAATCTAGTAAAATAATTCGTCTGGTAATAATACTTGTATGCACCGAGTACGTGTTCGAGTGCTTACTTCAGTACGTTCAACTCGAAAATTCAAAGATATTATTATCCCTCAGTACGCTCTTAATATGTCCGAATTACTAATTTGAATATGTTGAAGAATATCATACGAAATAAAAGAAAGAAAATTTTATTTCAGAAATTGAAATTAAAAAATTCTAAGCTTGATTATTTTTTTTTCAAAAAACACAGCAAAGAATAAATAATATGACGAAAAAAATATAGATAATCCATATTAAGAGGCATAAAAATAAATCATTTCCTAATCACACCACCTAATAAATTATAAATGACACTGATCCTTGGAGCAAACAGGTAAAAAGCACCCGGCAAGAGAAATTCCGTCCGAAATGTCGCAATATCCCGGAGCGAGCTTTTGATGAAAATGAATTAAGTTCATGGTACAAAAAGCCCTGGAAAGGTGGCAAGAAAGCTCACCGACGCCCTTTTCGCACCATCCAGAAATATCTTATTCCCCAAAGCTCATTTGCTATGTATCTGAGGTGCTGTTTAATATGTCACCAAATTCAATACAATGCTATGTACAACTTAATATTCTAAAATAAACTATTTTTAAAAATTTACAATTAAATAAAGAGATATTTTTGTCTCTTAGGTTGAGTTATATTATAATATAATTTGGACACATTCTACCAAGATAGTTATCTATTGTGATCACTGTTATTTAAATTAACACGAAATAACTGGGGTATTCGTCATGAAACAAAATACTGCTTGGTGAATATTATTGATGTACGAGTAGATGTTGAGTTAAGGAAGTCATTCTTTGATATTTCGTCATTTTTTAGTCTAGACTGGGAGACTGGTAGGCCGGTTTCCTCCTTTTTTCACCTCATTTTTTCTTATTTTATTTTATGTACAATAATTAGATTAACCTTGTATTTGAATATTTTCTGAATTTTTAATTCATCTGATTTTTTTTCATTGTGTTGATTTTTTGTCTTTTATCGAGAAAATATCGTTTATAAGGGGCATTTAAATGTATATATTTCCAATCAATAATTAAAATTGTTAACATCTACTCGCCAATTTTTTAATGAAATACCAATTAAAGAAGATTAATTCATTACCTTAAGATTTTTTTTTATAAACATGTTCTTTAACTATTTTTGTTTATAGATAATATACGAAAGTTTTTAGCTAGATAATATAAAAAAGTGATTTTTTTTCAGACTGCTAGTTAATTAAAAAGTATATTGTAGAATAACTTACTATATTAAACTAACGTTGTATTAAGTACAACCAGACTGGCTTACGAGTATTAATTACCACATGAACATATCTTATAATTAACCAGAAATGTGTTAAAAGAACTCAATATGAAAACCAGACTGAGAAATTGGTTTTGAACACCATAGAAAATTTAATCCAAAATCCCGGATGAAAAACAAACCTTCCATAAAATCAAACCAAGTCAGGCAATATCTTTCATATTACAAAAAAAATCCTTTTTAAACTTCAAGTAATATTTCATTTGTAATTCCTTTTAACGACAAGAAATTTTTAAGTAAAAATAATCACACTTGTATCGAAGTTCAACACAAATATTATTAAAAAGTAAGCATATAAGTTCAATCAAAATATTTATCAAAGTTCAATAAAAATATTTACAAAAATAATCATAAAAGTTCTACAAAAGTATTTTTATTGCTATCATTAAAGTTCTACAACAGTATTACTTTTCAGTAACGTTGTCAGAGATTCCTACGAAATAGATAAATAATTATAATTAAAGCACATAACCAATCTTTCTCTTTTTTTCAGTTCTCAAATAAGAAAAAAGTTTTTTTCTGAAAATAGAAACATATTTGTGCACTGTGTACAAGTTTATCCCTGGTGAAAGGTTAAGTGATTATTTGAAAGCTTTCAATGAAATTGCCTAAAAGCTCTGCCTCATAACGGCATCGCTTTCGAACATGAATTTTAATAGATTCCCATAGTCTAAGAAAAGGGCATCATTAAACGTTTTCAATCAGTGAAAAAAATTGTAAACGATGAGCTATATTAAAATAAATACTCTTAACAAGTTTTTTTAAATTGTTTTATGGTTTTTTAAATTGTTTATTTTTTGCTCCATAAAAACTTGTATCGTGATTATTTTTGTGTTATTGAGACACTCAATCCCCACACGGTGCTTATGGCAAGCGGTTGATGACTTGGAGTGATTTTTTTTGCTTTTGTGTTCTCCAAGTGGAAGAAGTAGAAATGTTAATTTTTGTTAAGACAAATCGCAGCGATATGTCTTAAAAAAAAAAAATTTTTTTGTTAAGATATATCGCTGCAGCCACCTTGCTATTTTTAAACTCAACTTGTTTTATTTAATGTAATGATTTTTTCAATCAAAGATGGTTTGATTCCCGAGTTAAAGCGCCCTTCTATAGAGACTGTACCCTCTAAACGATATAAAGTATGATTTTATTTCTATTATATCTATTAAAACAAAAATAAAAGCGTGATCTATGCAAACAATTGCGAAAACCTCGGTGGGTCAGCTATAGTCTAATCTCGGGGTTGCGGGCTAGATTCCCGTTGGTACCAACATTTTTAACAAAGATTTCCAGTCTAGTTCTCACTAAAAACTTCTGTAACACCTTTCCTGAATAAACACATGGCAATAAACCCGCCAGATTGTACTGTACACAACTTAAGAGTAAAACAATAAAATTAATCGTGAGGTGCATGGCCGCGCAATAACGCACTTCCGTGCGGAAGGTCGTCGGTTTGAACCCCGCGCTGTGCTACTCTCCTCGAACGACACAGGTTATTGTTCAACCTAGTGCTCGAGGGTATAAGGATACTTATGACTTCAGTCATATCTATTCTTGGAAAAAATGTTGATTAAAAAATAATACAAAAAACTCTTAAGCAAGTTACAAAATAAATTAAAAGTTACTTTCAATTCTGTTCAAAGAAATCATTTTAATATTTATAACTGCTTGCTTTAATTTTTTTATTAATATGCAATTTATTTTAAAAAAATCATATAATTATTAAAATAATGTCACACCTTTGTCCCATTCAAATGTTGAACGACGCCTCGTAACGATGCTTTACCAATGATGACCTCCCCAGCCTAGTTAATAAGACGCCTTTTCTCCAGTTTGGGTGCGCTGGTTCGATTCTTGTTGGTACTAGATTTCTTTTAAATAGGTTCTAACCTGATTATAACTAAATTTAATGACCTCTTTAAAAATCTAATTGGTTGAAAAATTGTCACAAGGCAATAAACCAGCCAGGCTTTATTGTGAACAACGACGGTATAATAAATAATATAATACAATATTGCGTATTCCACAAAAAAAATAATGTGAAAACCTTGGAATCACACAATACACTACTTTCTCAAGGTAAGAAAAATAAATGTGATAAGCCATTGGATATTTAGTCTTATAGTAGTGAGAGATGATAATTAAATCATCGTCATCAATTGATAATATTATTGAATTCGGACATTGGTACAAATATAAACAAACTCACAAATTACAAACAATTTAAATAATGGATTTTTTTTTAGATATTGTAGATGGAGGTCAGGTCATGATAATTTATTTCATTAAAATTCTCTTCTCTTTGAAATTTCAGAGGGTTCCGCAATTTTGGTATCAAAGATTATGAATGTGGAAAAAACTGGAAGGTGCCAAATAAATGCTCTAGAGATTTGTAAACTGAGAAGAATTTACGGAGTGATAATATATGACAGAATACAGAATGAAGTAAGTAGGGATGATTGTGCACTTAAGACAGTTACATAAAGTAGAATATAGAAGAGCATCGTGAGATGGGTTGAGAATGTATACGAAGGAGTTAAGAATGATTAATAAAACAACTAGTGAAAGGCGGGAAGGAAGACCAACAAAAGTTTGTTTGGATCAAGTGAACGATGCTTTGAAATAAGGAAATATAAAAATTTAATTCAATCGATGGAGCTTCAAATATAAGAAGACGTGTGAATGCAGAGAAAGTGATTGATATGTGTTGCGATAAGAAAGTCTGGTGGTATTACTATAGAGCCTACCCTGACAGTCAAACGGCGTGATGGTATAACATATGTGTATGTATGGCATGAAATGTTCCACAAAATTCTCCTTTAACTTCAAAATGAGATATATTTTAAAATATCTAGAATATAAGCTTATTGAGAAGCTTTATGGCTTATATTTTTTTAGAAAGACGTCAGATTTATTTTTGTATTCTTAAAACTTTGCAAAAATATAACACGTTTTTTTTTCATTTCTAAAGAAATCACTCCTAATTAGGAAAAATAAGTATTTTCTTATGTAAAAAAACTTTTTATAACAGAATATGCCTTTACAGCTTGAGTTTAAGAAAAAAATAAAAAAATACTTTAAAAAGATATGTAAGAGTACTTAAATTAAAGATAAAACATATTATAACTTAAAATTCATTAAAACTTTCTTTTGTTTCGAACATCTTTTTAAAACTTTTTTTAAATTTCGTTACACTCGTATGTGGGATATTCGAAAACTAAAATGTTTTTTTATTCGGATTTTTTTTATTATCAAATCTACAGTTGAAAACTTGATTTTATTTAGATTTGAGAGTTTCTAAAAATATATATCATTTGCGCGTAAATAATACATGTGGAACAAATATATTTTTTAAACTTTTTATTATATTTTAAACCATAACTCCTGATTCCCCATAGAAATAAACAGATATACTAGCTTTTATAAAAAACGCGTAAAAACAATCACGCCATGCCCCATTTAAAGTAAGCAGAGAGGATAGTTTTCCACACCTTTTGTACCACGCACAGTATTTACCTCATCCACATCCATACATCTCGTCTAGCATACTTTCCTGTTTTTCACGCTTCTTACCTTTACAACAGTTAAAATGTCTTCAACTATCTCCTCCAACAATTTCCTCAGCATGGTAGTATATAATTAACGCAATACACAAAAAATTTACTTTATTTATTTATTTAACACTTTTATAGCAAATAAAATCTGGTGAGATTATTGCCAGGCGGCAGTCTCTTCCAGCCAACCAGACTTTAGTCGTTTGAAGCAAAATGTTAACTCCTTTAGGTTTTTAAAACATTCTTAATTACGAGTGCCTGGTTCTTACATATAAAACACCAATTAATCATAATATCATATCAATACTGAATTTATTTTATTTTTTTAACTAAAATTAAATGCAGTCCTAGAGGATATTACTTAAGCTACAGTGAAATCTAAATGATTCATCACATTAAATACTTACACTTCATAAGCTTCCCACGAACCAGGGGCAACGACTGTTGAAAACGGCCTCGATGTTTCTAAGCCAACTAGCTTGAACTTATAACATCATAATTAACTTATAACATCATAAGTCGTAATGAAGTAGATATCTGTTCAACCTTCAAGGAAACATTTTCATTACATGCAATGAAAATGTTGCCTTGAAGGTTGCATTTGGCCTTAGAGGTTGCATTTTGCCTTGAAGGTTGCAAGGCAACATTTTCATTACATACAATGAAAATGTTGCCTTGAAGGTTGCATTTGGCCTTAAAGGTTGCATTTGGCCTTGAATGTTGCAAGGCAACCTTTTCATTACATACAATGAAAATGTTGCCTTGAATACGTGTTGAAATAATTTTTCACTTGTCTTCTCGACCTTTAAATGAATATTATCCTTTTAAGTTCGATTTTTTGGCATTATATGTTCTAAAATGGAGAAGACTTGCTCAATTCGTCAAAAATCGATTTCTCTATATTTATTAGTTAGGCCTCAGAGTTGAATAAATTTCAGAATATTAAGTTCATCACTCCTTTTAATTATCTTTCTTCACTGCTTTTACTTATAATCTTATATATTATACAATATTACAACCTTCATGACCTAGTTGGTAACATAGATGTCTTCCAACTTGAGGATTTGATTCCGTTGAAATACAGATGTTTTGTTAAATTTGATTATATTTACACTTAAGATCTCTTTAACATATTTCTTGTTGGTTAGAAAAAAATGCCACATTGCAACTAACTTGCAAGCTGTACCGTAGACAGCAAAATGTAATACAATATGAACGTACTTATATTGTATACATTTTTAACTTTCACTAATATTTTCACTTACTGTTCATGAATACTAACTGATTATGAAATTTGATAAGAAACATCCGGCCATCCATTGGCCACTTAATTATCATTTTGAAGAAAAATACGCTATAGCCAACGCCTTTATGGTCATTGGGTTCCATCGTGGATAATTTTTATTACTCTTTTCTTTCAGTCCTATAGAAACACCTATTATTATCAAACATAAAATATTTTATGACCAAAAAAATAACCCTTTGTACCAGTGATAAGCAACCATTTTTCAATTGTAGAGCCATTTGTTCGTGTA